>RJWM01004747.1:0-98333 GCA_004363535.1 Dasyprocta punctata
AAAGAATTTGAAGGGTCTAAGTTAGCACTATATAATAGAACTTTCTGTGGTGATCCAAATGTTTTCTCTGCTAATATGGCAGGAAATGCGATCATCAAGCTCTTAAATGTAGTATGACATAAGAACTGATTTTCAAATCCTATTTCTTTTCAATTTAAATAGTTCCTGGTAGCTAATGGCTTTGTATTGGACAGGTAAATCTAAAGTATTTTTCAATAAACATTTGTATGGAAGAAGCCATGTCATTGAATAAAGTGGCAGGTGAATTGGTTGTGTGGTTGTGCGCAGATAACTATAGTTTGAGAAGTGGATCATGTCTTAGTTACTTTTCACTCGTTGCTGAGACAGAATACCTGATGTCCAAAATTAGGGAAGGAAAGGTTTATTTCTTACAGTTCTCAGGAGTTTTGGTCCATACTTAGTTGGCTCCAAGGCAGCATGGTGTGATGAGGCAGCCATTTATGGCAGCCACAACAGCAAGGTGAACCGACAAGAGAGAGAGTGGAAGAGCAAGAGAGCCTTCTTCCTGCCCTTACACAGTGTATCAGCTCCACCCCTGGGCAGGTGCAGCACTCACATCACCATTCCCAGCACCAGACAACAAACCAATCACAAACGCCAGACTCAGCCCTGTCCATGCCACACTCACATGAGGTTTTGGGGACACAGGACCGACCACACTATAACAGATCAACTCAATAAGGGGTTGAATTATCTCTAGAGAGTTTAAGGACAACAGAAACTCAATAAAGGTATATTCATTTTTATTAACACCCTATGTTGGCAATTTTAAACACCACTGACATTAAAATACTGCTTCTGCCAGTGTGGACCACATTGGTTCCTGCTCCTACTTTTGTCATGTGGGTACAAAGATAAAAAGACAAGGCCAGCGTGAGCTACATAGTGCCACCCTGCCTCAAAAAACTAGGGCTGGGAGTTTGGCTCAGTGGCTTAAGCGCCTGTCTGACAGGTGTGAGGCTGTGAGTTCGATCCCTGGTGCCGCAAAACAAAAACAAAACAAAAACAAAAAACAAAGATAAAAAGAAATCAAATGGAGCCTGGCATGGTGGCACACACCTGTAATCTCAGTACTCGGGAGGCTAAGGCAGGAGGATCAATGTGAGTTTGAGACCATCCTGGGCTACAAAGTGAGCTCAAGGCCAGCCTGAACTGTATAGTGAGAGTATGTTTAAAAAAGACAAAAACAACAACAAAAAAATTCAGATGGATGAGTATATCTCACAGTCATTAGAACTGTTCACAAATACTTGGTTCTCTCTTTCCAGGCACTTGGTAAGACTTTTCTTCTCTATGCTTTAAAGTAGACATAGCTATGGAACTTGCTTTTTTTTTTTTTTTTTTTTTTTGAGACAGCATCTTAAATTCATAATGTAGCCCAGGCTGGCTTTGAATTGATTCAACCTTGAATTTACCATCCTCCTGCCTCAGCTTCTTGAGTGCCGAGTTATAGGTATGCGCCAGCAGTGACAAACTTCTGGGTAGAAGCTCTAAAAGCCAGAGTGTGTGACACCATCCTCTCTTTATCCTTTGGCATGGACATGTGACAAAGTTCTAGTCAGTGTATCTGGGTGTGGGGGCGCACACCTGTAATCTTAGCACTCAGGAGACTGAAGTAGGAGGATCAATACAAGTTCGAGGCCAGTCTGGCCTACATAGTGAGTTCAAGGGCAGCCTGGGCTATATGGCAAGAACCTGTCTCAAAAAACAAACAAACAAAAAAAGTTTCAGGCAGCAGAATTCCAACAGCCTCATGACAGGACTGTGGGCCATGACCAGTACTCAATAAAAATGTAGTATGAAATCGACCTTGTTAGTGCATTCCTGTAATTCCAGTTACTCTGGAGGCTGAGACAGGAGGATTGCAAGTTTGAGGCTATCTGAGCAATGTAGCAAGACCCTGGGGAAGTAGTTCAGTGGTACTGGTGTTATTGGTTGGCCTGCTTCTGAAAGTGGCTCACCAACTAAACATTACCCATTTCTGGGTTGCTCACCTTTTCTACTGGAGTAAGATTCCAGATTCTTCTTCCTCCCCTTCCTCCTCCTCCTCTTCTTCTTTTTTGAGACAAGGTTCACTACGCAGTTCAGGTTGGGCTTAAACTCACTTGGTAGCCCAGACTGGCCTCAAATTCACAGCAATCCTCTCGCCTCAGCCTCCTGAGTACTGGGATTACAGGTGTGCACTACCACACCTGGCCTCCAGGTTCTTCTTGTTTTGCACAAAGAATTGGATGAAATGAGAGAAAAAAAACAAAAAAACAGTGACAAACTTTATTCAAGAAAGTAAAAGTGAAGAGTGGTGAAGAAATTGGCTGTCCAGAACAGGCTTGGGCCAAGTGAAGAAAAAAGAGGGTAAAAGCAAAAACAGAAGTACTCACAGCATCTGGGAAACGCAGCAGGGACTAACATAGAAGTTATGACAGCAAGCTCTTCGTGGCATCGCTATATCCTCTTATGCTGCCCAAATCTTGAGGAAACCTGTGGGAACTTCTATGCCGGGTCCTGAGAGGCGGTGCTGGGATCCCACTCCTCAGGCTGACATCGGGTCCAGGCCATCCTGTTGAAAATGTGCTCCAGTTCTTCTGAGAAGTCTGTGTGCAGGGCCTTAAGAACTGTCCTGCAACTGTGTCCTAGACTTTGTAATTAGCCAGTCAGGTCTACTTCCCCAGCCAATTTTGCCACACCCTAATCTCCTATCTCAATGGGGGCCTGAGAGTGATTCCTAGTAGTGGGGTTAGTAGTATGCACAAGAAATAAGCCTTTGTTTTAAATTGCAGAGATTTGTAAGTTGTAGACTGATAGAACTTGTCTGACTAATAGAATGTAAATACTAATTTGGTTTAGGAATTTAGAGATGGAATCAGAGTTCAGAATTAAAAGAATACAATGAATGGTTGAAATTTGAAGAACTTACTCTATATAAAATCACCTTTGAGCAGAAAAACAATAAAACAGTAGAAATGAGCAAGCAGCAACCCTCCAACAGAATAATACAGTACGTTATTTATGTCAAAAGGGATTTTCTGACAATAAAAAATGGACTAAGAACGATAATAAAAGGTCACTGTAAACATTAAAAGTTTTTGAGGCAGGGTCTCATTATGTAGTTCAGGCTGACTTTTCACTCACTATGTAGGCCAGGCGGGCCTCAGACTCTGGAGTGCTGGGATAACACGTGTGTACAACCACACCTGGCTCTTAAAATTTTAAATAGCTGGGTGGGTGAAGTCTCAGGAGCTTGAGGTAGGAGGATTGTCACGAGTTCAAGGCCAGTCTGGGCTACATAGTGAGTTCAAGGCTAGCCTGAATGACATACCAAGAACCTCTCTCAAAAAACTGATTTAAAAAAAAAAAAAGAAAAAGAAAAAAATGTGAAGTTTAAAAAAATAGTAAGAATATAATTTATCATTTCTTTTTAACAGATTGGCAGAGATCCAAAAATCTGATACCATAATGTGTTCACAAGGTAAGAAGCAAACAAGTCCCCTTACACATGGCTGGCGTGGCTGTAGATTAGCATAACCTCTATGGAATATGGTAATGTCTATCAAAATTCAAATACTTGTACGTCTAATTTTTAACTCTGCCATTCAACTAGGAATTGATCTTACAGATAAATTAGCATATGCACATTTTTTCCATGTTTTTGAGACAAGGTCTCACTATGTAGTCCAGGCTGGCCTTGAACTCATGGCATTTCTCCTGCCTCAGCTGCCCAAATGCTGGGATTATAGGCAGATGCCATCATGCCTTGTGCACTTTTTTTTTCCCTTTTATGGTAACACTACATTGAGGAAAATCTTAAATGTTCATCAGTAGGGGTCATGTCAGACAAATTATGTTATGCCCATACAAGAATGAAGAAACTGTTTGAAAATAGGATAAATGCCGAATACATAATTCAATGGAAAAATCAACAGTGTGTATATCCTACTGCTTGGCTAAAAAAAATCCATTTGTACTGCTCATATATTCATAAAAGTATCTACTAAAAATCCACAAAATCAATCATATCAATTGCCTCCAGGGAGAGGAAATGGGAGGCAAGAATATCTACTATACAGCTTACATCTTCTGCACTGTTAACATTAATGTATTGTCAGAACTTTAAATGTTTACAGCATTTGAATTTATACTACTGTGCAACCCTAAACAAGTTGCTTAACCTGTTTGCTTCATTGGAAAAAAAAAATTAATATTAGTAGTTGCACACATAGGGTTGTGAGAAACCAAGTGTTCTATCTCTAAAAATTTGAAGTTTTATTGTTAGAATTATATGCTAATGTAAGGAATATGAAAGTAAATGCAAAAAGCTTGTGGTCAGGGAGTATCCATTTCATAGCGACACCTAGTAGTTGAGGTAGTTTTCTCATTATAAACACACCATCGTGCAAGCAAGCAACCGTGGGAAGCGAATGAGACCCAGTGAAGACAGGACAGGTCTTTATAGAAGAGTGAAGCTCCTAAGTGCCAAGTGGAAGTTAAAACCACAGCACAGTAGAGAAAGGGAAAAGTGCCACTAACCTGACAGTTGGGAACCCAAGGACACTTACCGCTAGCTACATTCCACTTTTTCTTTTTATGACAGGGTCTTGCTAAATTGCCGAGGGACCCTTAAATTTGTAACCCTCCCTACATGCTGGGATTTGTAGTGTACATGTACCCGGCTTTTAAACTTTTTTCTTGGATACAGGGTCTCAGTGTCTAGTTCAGGCTGGGCTAACTTGCACTAATCTTCTGCCTCAGCCTCCCAAGTGGTGAAATCACAGGCATGGGCCACTCAGGTCAGCAATGTTGGTTTTTTTTTTTTTTTTTTTTTTTCTTTTTGATACGGGGTCTTGCTACGCAGTTCAGGCTGGCCTTGGTCTTGAACTTGCAATGCTTACTCCTGCCTCAGTCTCTTAAGTGCTGGGATTATAGGTGTGCACAACTACACATGGCTAATGCTGGTACTTCGACCACTGTTTTTTGCAGGTTATTTGGTTTGCTTTGAAGCACACTATTAGGACTAGAAAACGACAAGATTAACAGAAGACCCACTAGTTTCAGTTCAGTAAACATTTATTCCTTTACTTGAGTCTCTACACAGTTGAAACGTATGGGCCCTTTGTTCATTAAAGCTCAGGTCTCAAGGTTTTGTCTGTTAACAAATGTTTCCTGAAAATCAACTGTCCCTTTTGAAGCTCTCATAGAAAGAAAAATCAGTACAGGAAAAGCATCAACTATAGCTTAAAGCTAGACTCCCCCACCCACTTTTAAGTTAGTAGACCCAGAATTTGAAAGTTAAAATAGCTATTTCTTGGATACTCAAATTTCACCTGGGAGATAGTACATGCCTACTGGAAGACACAACAGAATTAAAATGTGGTCTTCATGGAAGAGTAACCTTTTTGAAAGTACAGCAGTCTGACTGGGAATGAGAAAACTGAAGATTAAAAATCATGAACTTGCAGTGACACCAACTGACTTTAATGGCCAGTATTTTCCCCTATGTGGTTATAGGGCTCAAAGTATTCTAAACTATTTACTGAATGGCCACTTGATCAGTTTCCTATGCTAGCATTTATTACTAGTTTACAAGTTTTAAAGTAAATTTACTAAAAAAAATAAATAAATTTACTTACCTAATACTCATTCAATATCCATGAGCTTCAAAACATACCAGTGTAAACATTATAGCTGACTACTATGCATCAAATTCACAATTCCATGGAGTCAAATAATCAAACCAGGAGTTTGAACACTTTATGTGAACTCACTTGGTACTCTGGAGACTTGGGCAATTTTGTTTAGGCTAAGCTAAATTCATTTCCATGAGAAACCATTTGCAACAGATTTATTCTTTTGAGAATGAGTTTCAAAACATTCTTTTAGAAGCATCAGTTATTACAAATGGGAACTCTGAATTGAATTTAAAAAGTTCCAGTTGAGTTCCCATCTTTTGTACATATGGTCATGATACAATGTTGTCTGATTTTAAGTTTGTATTTGTTAAAAACCAGCCCCTTCAAACCAGCAGAGTATTGCATTACCCCAGTAAAGTGGTAGCTTTCATTACATGCACCAAACAGATTTACAGGGCTAGTTTTAGCACTTCTCTTTTAAAGAATTTATTTTATACCTATTATACCACAGCATGTTTCAAGCACTGACATATAACTCCCTAATAAGATAAAACAAAGACAAAAAACCTTATCTTATTAGAAACAAAGATACACCATCACTTATAGTCTTCAAACATTATTGCACTTTAACTTCCATTTGACAAAACATTCATGAAATAATCTGTAGACTACTTAACAAATAACACTTTTAAGCACACAGGACTGGCCTAAATTGTTTATTAGGTTACGCATTTTACAAATATCACTTGTTAGCGGTAACGGTGGAGCTGGAGAGTATTACGCCTTCTCCAAGCTGCACGGCGAGAACCACCAATAGTGTGGTGGAACTTGTGGCCCTTTCCAAGGCCACGACTCTTGCGACCTGCAGATGTCAGCCCACGCATCTCCCTGTGCTTATGGACTGGTTTGGTGATCCACTGAGTGTCAGGGTTTCTTCTGATGGCTTTGTGGAATGGGTCAATGAGGATAACCTCAAAGAATTTGTATGTGGAATCTTCACCAACCCAGTAAGAATTGAGAACTCTCAGAGCCCCACAGTGGCGTCCAGCTCGCTCCTAAAACAGGAAAAAAAGGCCTAAGGTCAGTCTCAAATATTGCTTATAGTAGCAAATTAGAATCCTAACTGAGTCATCACAAGAGATTGAGGCTTCTCACTTAACTCATGAAATTAAGGAACTTCCACTGATGGATTGAACCTCTTGGCCTCCTGCACGCACACTGGAAAGCACTCTACCACTGTACCTACTTCTGCAACTGTCTTCTAATACAACAGATATCAGTTTTAGTATACATTTTAAATTCTGGTGTGAAGCCGGGCATGGTGGCGCACACCTTTAATCCCAGCACTGAGGAGGTTGAGTAGGAGGAACACTGTGAGTTCGAGGCCAGCTTGGGCTACAATGTGAGTGCAAGGCTGGTCTGAGCTACATAGTGCGACCCTGCCTCAAAAAACCAGGGCTGGAAGTTTAGCTCAGTGGCTTAAGCGCCTGTCTGATGGACGTGAAGTTGAGTTTGATCCCTGGTGCCCCCCCATAAATAAATAAATAAATAAATAAATAAATAAATAAATAAATTCTGGTGTGAGAAGCTGAAACAGCATATGTGTGTTACGCACATAAAACAAATAGTTAAAATAGTTATACTACTAATTTCTGCGTTTACTTAAGAGAAAGATTTGTGCCAGTATTATTTGGACAACTGAATGCAGATGTGCTCTGGGTGAATGATTTGGGGATGACAACTCTCGATGTAGGTACCGTCAGTGCCGCCTGACTGACATGTTTTGAAATTATTTTTTTCTTTTTTTTCCTCGAAATAAAATGTATTTGGAAAAAAAACCTAGAGGCACATCTGGTTTCTTCCAAGTACTGCCTCTTCTTTGAAAAACAAGCTTTAGCTTGTGGAAGGAGTTAAGACTTTGGTTTGCTAACTAAGCCATCCAACAGATCACAGCTTATGAACCAAGAAGGTAACTTGCAACTGACCACTGAGATTAGTAACATAAATAAACACAGAATCTAGAAGTGCACTAGGAGATCATGCTACTTACTCCCCTTCAAAGTGTGGGTTTCACAAATTCACTAACTCTCAGTATATACATAAACACAGATCAGTAAGGAAGACTTGACAGTTCACTGGGGCCCAGGTTCAGTGGCACAGTGCCTTCCAGGCAACCATGAGGTTCCCAGTTCAATTCTCAGGATCCTGCGACACTGACAGGTCTTGACACCAACCACTCTTTCGCCAAGATTAGTTAAACCTGGTGTTATAAACTCCAAAGCTTCCAGAAATAAATCAGAAAAGTCACTCAAATCCTTCTTACCCACTACTCCCAATAAGTGATCAATACAACTGCTATTCAAAACTATTTACCTCAGCAACAGACTGAAGGCTGCGTGCAAACTTTAGCTGGTTAACACCATGATGGACAGGCTTGCCATAAGTCGCTCCCTTAGGAACTGGACGTTTGCGGCCACCCCGGCGCACACGAATCCTGTATATGACATAACCTACACACACAAAAACACGTTATGAGTCTTGCTTTTTAAAAACCCGGGGTTTACAAAGGAGGTACACTATTCTGCACATTTGTAATCTACACACTTGCCACTTCAGACAACAGTACATACCCTAAGGAGTTTCAGCGCATGCATTACTAGTAGCATTGTCCTGCCAAAGCTTAGGCCAAGGAAGACACGGGCCAATGCTGACCTAATCACCGGTTTCTAGCTTTTCTCGACAAACACACACATCATTTAATCCAAAATTCCACAGACCTTGTTTGGCCTTGTATCCCAGTCTGCGAGCTTTATCCGGTCGGGTGGGGCGAGGCGCCCTGTGGAGCGCAGAGAGCTGGCGGTATTGCCAGCAGCGGACCCTCAGAAGAAAGCGCATCACATCGGACTGCTTCTTCCTCCATAGCTCCTGGATGTACTTGTATGCACCCATCTTGGCTTACCTTTGAGACAAAGCTGCGTATGAAAAAATAGCACCCGCCTGAAGTACACTGGGACTATGTCCATCTTAGCTCCTGCCTATCCGAAAAAACACGCTGGGAATGAAAATGGCTTTGCATATGAAGTGCAGTGCACGGGACCCCAACACCCATCTCCGCGCCCACTGACAGCCACCTAGAGCAGAGCAGCCGGAAGCGCTAGGCACGTTTTTGGTCGGACGAATGAAAAGAACTAAAGCTGGGCACTGAGAGGGCGAGTAGCTACGGCCAGTGGATCGTCCGCAAGGGCCCAGCTCGCGAAGCGACGTGGCCGATACCACAGGACAAGACGGTGTTGCTGCCGGCCAACGAGGGTGACCTCTCTAGGAAAACTGACTTAGCCACCCAACGAGCCAGCCTCGCTTTCGGCTGCCCGAGGCCTAGCCTCCCATCCTTCTGCCCCACGCCTCCTTCAGGCTCTGCGGCCCAGCTAGAATTCGATCCGCCATCGCGTCTTCCTAGCCCGCCCCGGGGGACGCCTCTCCATATTCTCGCGGCCCCGCATCTTGACTGTACTCTTGCCGCACAAAACGCAGGAGGAGCCCCCAAAACGCAGGGCCTTCAAATCCGGATGGCTGAGACAGAGCGCGATAACCGGCGGATGGAAGAGTGAAGACGCGAAATCCATCCTACCTGATGGCCGCCGCCAGACGAAAAGGAAGAAACCTTCCTCCCACAATCCCCTTTGGGCTCCTCCCCCACTCCAGTAAGCCCTTTCCGGTGGAACACGGCAACCGCCCAGAGCCTCATGGGATATGTAGTACCGGTCTCGAGTCTGGTGGGCGGAGTTTAACCGGGATTGGGTCAAATCCTTTGTTTCCCGCCCTCTGCTCCTCTGGATTCGCTCCTGGGAGGCGGGGGCGGGCCGAGGGTGTGCGTAGCGAGGTCAGCCCGGTGAGCTAGCGGTCTCCTGCTGCCCGGAGACGGCAGGTTGGGGGCGGGGTCCTAAAGCCTGTGGCGGCGGAAAGCGGGGGAGCCGCGCACTGTGCTCGCTGTTATCCGAGAGCTGGGCTGCAGCGCACAGGTTCGTTCACTCCTCATCTGGGAGGTCTCTGCGGGTTCCCTCCCGCCGCGGTCGGGACGGTTCCCGAGGCCGGAGCAAGTCCTTCTTGGAGGGGTGTCGCGGGCGGGGGCGGCCTCTGCGTATCCTCCCGGGCCGGCTCCCAGGGAGGGGGTGAGTGCTGGCGGATTTCGTTTCCCTGCTTTCCTGTAAGTGCGTTTCATCCCAGATTTGCTAACGTCGGACGCGTTTTTGTTTTTTGTTTTTTTCTTTGAAAAGCAAAATTATTTATTTGCCAGAGCTGTTTTGGCTGGCGCGACTGCTTTGGGAAGAAATGCCGAGAAAATGCATTTTGCATTGCGTTCTTCACTGAGAAATAGTTCCCTGGCTTTTTTGTAGTTGCAGAATATTTTTAGTACAATCGTGTGGTTTTAATTCCCTTCCTGATTCTACTGTCATGTGGGCCCGAGGCTTAAGAGAATCATATTTATCTCGTAAATCAATTAGTGAATTTTGGGTCCCCCCCCCCGCCGCCGCTTCCATATGTTCCTTAAAACAAACCAACCAACGGCAGCTTTGCCATCCTAAGCGTTCTCCCCTGGTTCACTGATTCTCCCAACAAGTATGCAATACATTAACTGGCTGATGAGTGCCGGGCACTGACCTAGTTGGGGATGCCGCAGCGAACGCAGAAATTTCAGCTTTCTCGGAAACTGTAAACTTAAGGACCCCAGGTGTTCTGTTTGTGGTACACGCTCGGGGGCCGGGGCCGTCGTCGAGGGGAGCAATGAATAGTGGGTGCTGGGATGAGGACTGCAGCCTCGCCTTCTGCCAGCACCGCGCGCCGCCTGCCGCCTGCTGTGCCCTGCTGACTGTGGAGAGCGGGCCACCCACGTCGCTGGCTTCCAGGTCTGGGTGGTTCTGCCAGGGACCCGCGGGAGGGCAGTTGACTGCCAGTTCGCGGCCTCACCTGTTTAGCCTTGAGCACACTTGGTAGCAGTTGCAATTGTTGTGAAGGTTCAGTGTCAGTGGTAACATTTGGAGAAGACCTCAAGCCTGGTGTGGGGTAGAATGCGTTTTATCGTCTTTAGACACTGGGACCAACCCCAGCACCAAACAACAAATAACCTCAAGATTGGAGCTGGCCTGGAAGGTGGTGAGTGCGTTCGGGCAAGGGGAAAAGCCACAAGGCTGAACTATAGTAGAACTCATAAAGAAACGCAAGGAACCACTGTCAGCCTTGTGGGAAAGTAGGACTGGTTGTGAGAGGGGTAAAGGACTTTAGGTTTCAAACTGCCTGAGATGGGAAACCACGGGGAAGTTACAAACCTATGGCTTATATTTTAAAAGGATAACCTGGGTTGCTGCTTGGAGGCTTAAAGGAAAAACAAAAGGTGGAGCAGAGCGACTAGGTTAAAATCAAGCTGTCTGTAGGACTGTGTTCATCTGAACATACTAGGCGAAGGACACAGCTTCCTGCCTGCATTCCCGCACTTGCCAGTCACTTCTTCCCTCCTCTACCACGGTCCTGTCCACTCCATAATCCAAGGATAGTCTCTTTATTGAAAGATTTAATTCAATTACACATGTCAAATTTCCGTGGAAATAAAGTACTAGTAGGTTTTGGGGATTAGGATAAAGACATCTTTGGAAGACCAGACCAAATGAGAGAAGATGTTGGCCCAGGCCGTGGATAGTGGTGAAGACCGGAATCCGTGCAGCCCTGGGTGTATCTCAGCGGTACAGAACAGGGTTTATTGAGGAATCAGGATGTGGGGTTTAACAGAAAATGAATTTAGGGCGACTGTCTATTGGGATGAATTGTGTGGAAAGATGATGTGGGCAATGTGAATACTGTTAATGTATTAGCTGGTTTTGCAGGGTTTTTTTTTTTTTTTGAGGCACAGGGGTTCGAACTCACAACTTCGCACCTGCCAGACAGGCATGTAGGCCACTGAGCCAAACTCCCAGCCCTAGTTTTTTGAGACAGGGTTGCACTGTGTAGCTCAGGCTGGCCTTGCACTCACGTTGTAGCCCAAGCCAGTCTCAAACTCACAACGCTCCTCCTACCTCAGCCTCCTGAGTGCTGGGATTAAAGGCATGCGCCACCACACTTGGCGCAGTTTTGTTTTTCAACTTGCAGTTTCTCAGCAGTTTAACAGGATTTGTATTTGTATTTTCATTTGATTTTGAAATTCCTGAAGACAAGGATCATTTTTGGTTTCACCCTTCAGTTTTTCCTTAATATTTGGAGTTATGGTAGACCTTCACTAGTTAAGTAAAAGAATGCTAAGCTGGAATTGCTTATTATAGTTTACTATTTGAAGTACTTGCAAAACCCTTTGTATGTTTATAAATGTAAAAATATTTACATATGAACAAGTTGAAGTATTACTTGCCATAATGTTTATGTAAGTAAACATGCAGTGCAGAAGTTTCAGTCACCTGATGCTATCCTTTCAGAAATTTATAACATGTCTCCTGTGATGTTAACGATGTGTCAATGTTATTATTTGTTTTTTTGCTTTTGCTCTCTTTTTTTTTTTTTTTTACCCCCTCGGGTAGGGGGATTGAACTCACAACCTGGCTCCTGCCAGGCAGGTGCTTAAGCCACTGAACTAAATCCCAGGCCCTGTGTTTTGAGACAAGTTCTCACTATGCAGTTCAGGCTGGCCTTGAACTTGCATTGTAGCCCAGGCTGGTCTTGAACTCGCAGCAATCCTCCTGCCTCAGTCTCCCGAGTTCTGGGAATATAGGAATGCACCAACACCCCCGGCTTGTTATTGCTTTTTTTGAGACAGGGTTTCACTATGCAGTTCAGGCTGGCCTCAGACTGACTGAAATCCTCTTGCCTCAGCCTTTTGAGTGCTGGGATTACAGGCGTACACCACTGTGTCAGGCTCTGATGAATTGAGAAATATGTTGATAAAGTTCAGTATTTTTCCTCGAACTGGACCAACAAATGTGTTTATTTTCTAGCAGTTTTATTGATTATCCTATAAAGCAAAACAATATGTTTCAGACAGCTTCAGATCTTCCCTATTAAAGATGTTGTCTTAGTTGTTTATGTCAGATGAAGTTTAATGGGTCACACATTGAATTTTATTGTTCAGCAATCTCTTACTGAGGGGGAGAACTTTACCAAGAAACTGTAAGTACTGCATTTTGTTTTAGCCTCAGTCTTAATACATATTTTCCTCTCTCATGATATGGCAGGTTTTTTTGTTGTTGTTTGCTTTGATTTTGCTTTGTTTTTTGAGATGGACTCACTAGGTAATCCAGGCCGGCCTAGAACTCACAATGATTCTCCTGCCTCAGCCTGCTGAGTCTTGGGTTACAGTTGTGCGCCACTACCTCCAGCTGGCATGGCAGTCATGAAAGGAACCTAAAGGTCAAGTGTTGAACCTGTGTCATTCCAAACTCTTGACAGTAGATTTAAGAGGCTTGAACATACCCAGGATCTCTTCTTGTGATTCATTGCTTTTCCAGGGTATTGCAGGGGACTTTTTTGTATGTTTGTTGTATTTATGTTATGTTGTGATGCTTATGGTATTTATAGTCATTTCAATTTAGTACTGTATTATGAAAGGTATTGCTTGTAGAACTGAGCTTGTCATACTGGGACCTGAAATCAGGGCCTTTACACTGAACTACATCCCTAGCCCTTTTTATTTTACTTTTTTTTGCTTTGTTTTGTTTTTTTGTACCGGGGATTGAACTCAACCTCACACGTGCCAGCCAGGTGCTTTTGCCACTGAGCTAAATCCCTGGCCCTATTTTTTGAGACAGGGTCTCACTATGCAGTTCAGGGTGACCTTGAACTCACTTTGTAGCCCAGGCTGGTCTCGAACTCACAACGATCCTCCTGCCTGAGCCTTCTGATTGCTGGGATTAAAGGCATGCGCCACTATACCTGACTTGAATTTTTTACTTTGAGACAAGGTCTCTACATTGTCCATGCTGAGTTTGAGCTCGTCTTCCTACCTCAGCCTCCCAGAGCATTGGACTATAGCCATGTGCCACTATGCTAAGCTGGTAGTTTTCATTTGTAAGTAATTGTTGTTAGCTAAGTAATCTGCTTTCTGTGGTAGTACTGTTTCCCATTTAGAAGACATCTAGGAACCTAGACTATTTCAACCATGATTAATCGCTTACATTTTCATCTTTGTTTGCCTCTTGATAGTGTAAAATATTTATTAAAGTCTATTCTATTCTTTTCCTTCTTTCCTCCCTAAATAAAAATCTTAAATTTCTTAACGAGTGTGATCTGTATTTGCGGATGTGGTTTAAGATGGAGTTTCACTGTGTTGTTCAGACTGGTTGTGAGCTCAAGTGATCCTCCAATCTCAGGCTCCCGTGTAACTGAGACTGCAGGTGTGCACTATCATGCCTGGTTCTTAGCTGGTGTTTTGAGCTGCCTTTACACAGCTGCCTTTACTGTTTGCCCTTGATGAAATCTTTTTCTGATAGTATCAAAGTGAACTCCCGGTTTATTGATATATATCTATACACAAATGCAAAATAATAATACTTTCTTCACTAACTTTATCTGTCAATCCTAGCATCAGTAAACCATCAAAGTACAGTCAAAGGGTACTTTTTAAGCAGATATTTTGAGATGACTTTCAAAGAGTCTTTGTAGTACAACATTTGATTTCCTAGTTTCTCAGGATTCTTTTGGCTTCCGCGTTTTCCTGGTTTGCTGTGGTCTCTTGTGCTTACATATGCTTCCTTTTACAGAGGGCTCATTGCTATGCGTCATTGGGGTTTGGTTTTTTGATTTTTGTTTTACTTTTTTTTCATCTTTGTGAGTAGCTGCTGCTTTCCTTTAGGTAAAATATAACTTCACCCTTTTAAGGCACTTTAGTTTTTAATTTTATTTATTTTTTATTTTTCAAATCTACTTTACTTCAAGGAGAAAAACCAAACCAAACCAAAACAAAACAGAAAATTCAAAACACGTCAATCGGGGCAACAGTGGTACATACATTGTGCATTGACATTCCCAAATTATTCACCAGAGCACAAGACATCTGCATTCAATTGTCCAAACAATACTGGCAAAATCTTTCTCTTCAGTGAACTCGGAGAAATCAGTAGTATCATTATCAACTAGGCTTTTTGTATACATACACGCATACATACACACACACACAGTTATGTTGTTTTATTCAGCTTCTCACCCTAGTGAGATAATGCCATGTTTACACATGTGAGTCTGGTTTATTTCACTTATGAGTATGGTTTCCAGTTGCAGCCATTTACCTATAAAAGTCTCCAGTTTATCATTCTTTATGGGTGAGTAGTACTCTGTTGTATAAAAACACCACCTTTTTTACCATTCCTCAGTGAATGGGCATTTAGGTTGTTTCCAAGATCTGGCTGTTACAAAGTGTGCTGCTAAAAACATGGGTGCACATACATCACTGTGGTATGCTGTTTTTCATTTTTTGGGAAGATACCCAGAAGGGAAGTAGCTGGGTTGAATGGAACTTCTAGTCCTAGTTTCTTGAGCAGTCTCCACCCTGATTTCCACAGTGACTGCACTAGTCTGCATTCCCACCAATAGTGGAAAAGGGTTCCTTTTTCCCCACAGTCCCTCCAGCATTTGTTATTGGTTGATTTCTTGATCATAGCCCTTCTTTCAAGGGTGAGGTGTAATCTTTTTTCTTTTTGGTACCGTAGGCCGAACTTACAACCTCATGCTTGACAACCAAGCACTTGTGCCGCTAAGCTATATCCCCAGCCTGAAGTAGAATCTCAGTGTTGTTTTGATTTGCATTTCTCAAATGAGCAGTAACTTTGAACATTTTTTCACATATTTATTTGCTGTTTGTGTTTCTTCATCTGAGAAGTGTGTAATCATTCATCTCAGATGCCTGTTTTTGGATTGGGTCTTTAAATCTGGGTGGACTGATTTTTTTTTTTCAATTCTTTATAACATCTCAATAGTAATCCTTTTGGGTACAGCTGGCAAACATTTTCTCCCATGTTGTGAGATGTCTCTTCACTCTGTTGGTGGTTTCTCTTGATGTGCAAAAACTTAAATAGGGTGAGATCACAGTTGTTGATTTTTTGTGATAGTTCCTGTGTAATTGAGGTTTTGTTCATATAGTCTTTGCCTACACCAGTGTCTTCAAAAGTTTTACCTACTCTATCTTCCAGCAGATTTAATGTTTCTGTTTTAATACTAAGATCTCTGATCCATTCTGATTTTAGCTTAGTACATGTGAAAGATATGGGTCCAGTTTTAATCTTCAGCATGTGTAGAGCTAGGTTTTCCAGCACCACTTATTAAAGAGGCTGTCTTTCTTCCAGTGAGTGTGTTTGACACCTTCGTCAAAGATAAGGTGGCTTAGTGTGTCTGGAGTTGTTTCTAATCTGTTCCGTTGACTTCAGGTCTGTTGTTTTTCCAGTACCACACTGCTTTTATCACAGTAGCTTTATAGTACAGTTTCAAGTGAGGGGTTGTGATGCCCCCTATCTTGTCGTTGTTGCCCAGGATTGCCTTTGCTATTCTAGGTCTCTTCTGGTTCCAGATGAATTTTAGGATTTTTTTCTCTAATTGTGTGAGATATACTGTTGGAATTTTGATTGGGATTGCACTGAATCTGTATAACAGTTTTAAAAGTATGGCCATTTTAACTACATTGGTTCTTTCTACTGATGAGCACAGGATATCTCTCCATTTTCTAATATCCTCTTCAATCTCCTTTTCAAAGTTCTGCAGTTTTAAATATACAGGTCTTTTTCATTCTTTGTTAGATTGATTCCTAGGTATTTCATGTTTTTGGATGCTATTGTGAAAAGTTGTTTCCCTGATTTCTCTCTCAGTGAGTTTGATATAAGGAAGGTTACTGATTTTTGAGCATTGACTTTGTATCCAACTATGTTACTGAATTCCCTTATTAGATCTAGTACTCTTTTGGTGAAGTTTTTGGGGTCTTCTGAGTGTCATGTCATCTGAAAATAATGATCGTTTAACTTCTTCCTTTCTTGTGTTTTTTCGTTTTATTTCTTTCTCTTGTCTCATTGCTCTAGTTAGTTTCCAGGACTATGTTGAATAAGAGTGGAGATGGTGGACTTCTTGTCTTGTTCCTGATTTTAGAGGAAAGCTTTCAGTTTTTGTCCATTTAATATGACGTTAGCTGTTGGTTTGTCATAGATGGCTTTTATCAGATTGGGATAAGGACCATCTATTCCAATTTTCTGTAGGGTTTTTATCATGAATGGGTGCTGGACTTTGTCAAAAGATTTTTGTGCATCTATTGAGATGATCGTGTGATTTTTGTCCTTGGTTCTGTTAATATGGTGTATTAATTTGTGCTTTTATATATGTTGAACCATCCCTTCATCCCTGGGGTGAATCCCACTCAGTCATGCTGTACAATCTTGACGATTTGCTGCAGTCTATTTGCCAGTGTCTTGTTGAGGATTTTTGCATCAATGCTCATTAGGGAAATTAGCCTGTAATTCTCTTTCTTAGGTGGGCCCTTCTGTGATTTTGGTATCAGGGTAATGCTTGCTTCCAGGAATGAATTTGGAAGTATTATTTTCCTTTCAATTTCATTAAAGAGTTAGAGAAGTGGTGGTGTTAGGTCTTCTCTAAATTTCTTGTAGAATTCAGCAGTGAATCCATCAGGGCCTGTGCTCTTCTTCATTGAGAGGTTTTTAATTACATCTTTGATTTCATTGACTGATACTGGGTTATGTAGTATTTTTATATCTTATTGATTCAGCTTGGGTAATTCATATGTATCTAGGAATCTGTCCATTTGTTCTGTGTTTTCCATCTTATTAGAATACAGGTTTTCAAAGTAGGTATAGGTGATCTTCAGGATTTCTGCAGGGTCTTGTGATTTCACCCTTTTCATTCCTAATTGCATGGTTTGAGTCTTTTCTTTCCTTTTTTTGATAAGGTTGACTAAGGGTTTATCAGTTTTATTTAATCTTTCAAAGAACCAACTCTTTGATTCATTGATTCTTTGTATTGTTGTTTTAGTCTCCAGTGTTAATTTCTGCTCTGATCTTTATTATTTCATCCCCTGTATGAGCTTTTGGCTTAGCCTGCTCTTCTTTTTCTAGAAGCTTGAGATTCAACATTAAGTAGTTTATATGTGCTTGCTCTGTTTTCTTGATACAGGTATTTACTGCCAAAATTTCCCTCTTAAGACTGCTTTCATTGTGTCCTGCAAGTTCCAATATGTTGTATTGTTGTTATCATTTGACTGTAAAAACTGTCTAATTTCTTCTTTAATTTTATTTGTGACCCATTGACTGTTCAGTAGGGTGCTTGTTCAGTTTCCATGTGTTTATGAAGTTCTTGTGGTTTATTTTGTCATGGGTTTCCAATTTCATTGCACTATGGTCTGATAGTGTGCACGAGATAATTTCTATTCCTTTCCATTTACTTAAGTATGTTCTGTGAGCCAGTATATGGTCTGTTGTGGAGAATGTCCCATATGCAGCTGAGAAGAATGTGTATTCTGATGTTGTGGGGTGAGTTGAATGCACTGGTACTTGTTGCATATTTATGATTGTTATCTCTTCTTGGATTGTTCCCTTTCCGAGGATGTAGTGACCTTTATCTCTCTTAATCAGCCTTGGTTTGAAATTCACTTTGTCTGCAAATAGAATAGCTATCCCCGCTTCTTTCTAGATTCCTGTCACACAGAGTATTGTTTTCCATCCATTGACTTTCAGTCTATGAATTTCTTTTTGAATTAAATGTGGTTCTTGTACGCAGCATATTGTTGAATCTTGCTTCTTGATCCATTCTGCCAGTCAGTGTCTTTTGATTGGTGAATTGAGAGCATTGATGGTTATAACTGATATGTATTGACTTATCCTTGTAATGTTATTTTCCTATTGTTGGTTTCCCCTTTTATTCCCCTACCTGTAGTTGTTTGTTTTCCTTGGTGGATTCCTTCTGTTGGGGTTCATGGAGCTGTAGTCCTTATTATCTGTTTCTAGAATGTCCTTCAGAACATTTTGGAGTGCTGATTTGGTGGTCATAAATTTCCTCAAATGTTCTTTGTCATGGAAATGTCTGTTTTTGTTTTTTTGTTTTTTTTGTTTTTTTAGGCAACAGGGATCGAACTCACAACCTCGCGCCTACCAGACAGGCACTTAAGCCACTGAGCCAAACTCCTGGCCCTAACTTTTTGAGGCAGGGTCGTACTATGTAGCTCAGGCCGGCCTTGTGCTCGCATTGTAGCCCAAGCCGGCCTCAAACTCACAACGCTCCTCCTACCTCAGCCTCCCAAGTGCTGGGCTTAAAGGCATGCACCACCATGCCTGGCTTTGTCATGGAAATATCTTATTTCTCCATCAGTTTTGAAGGATAGTTTTGTGGAGTACATCAATCTGGGTTGAAAGTTGTTTTCTTGTAGAACTTTGAGTACTTCACTCCAAGCTCTCCTTGACTTGAGAGTTTGTGCTGAGAAGTCAGCTGTAATTCTGATGGGATTTCCTTTATAGGTGATTCATTTCTGTTCCGTAACAGTTTTCAGGATTGTATTCTTGTATTGAATTTCTGGAATCTTGACTATGATATGCCTGGCTGTAGATCTTTTTGATCATTGCTAATTGGAGTTCTATATGCCTCATTTTTCTGTCAATTTCTTTTTCTCTATCAGGAAAGTTTTCTGTCATGATGTCTGCGAACATTTTTTTAATGTCATTGTGCTTTTTCATTGACTTCAATCAATCTTAAGTTATTCTTCTTTGTCTCTTCTAGCAGCTGCTGGATTGATTTCTCATATCCCTTGCTAATTCTGAGAATCTTTCTTTTCCTGGTCGCTAACTGCAAGCCTGTCTTCAGTGTCTGAGATTCTGTCCTCACATTGGCTTAATCTACTTTTAATGCTTTCAGTGAAGTTTTTATTCTCCTGAATGTCTGCTTGAATCTGCTTCATAGATTCCATTTTTTTCCTATGCTGAGCTTCCATAATTTGCTTAAGCTTGTCTATTTTTTGTCTGTGTTTGCTCTAACATTGCTAAGCATGGTGTGTATTTTGGTAATCTTTGTAGTTATATGAGAGATCATTTCCGATTTCATTTTTTCCAGAGCCTCATTCAATTGCTTTGTTGTTTTCACTTCAGAGAGACCTGGTGGGGGGCTTTTGGATTGTCCCAGCTCATTATCCCCTGCATTTGTTTTTGGCGAACTGGATGTCTGGAGTTGCATCTTGTTTAAGTGTCTTCTCATTTTGTCGTCTTTTTTTTTTAGTTTAATTTCTGGGGTGATTAAAATGAGGCATATAGAATTTCTGTAAGCTGCCTATGATAGGTTGCTTTATTGGTAGTAGTTAGGACCGTTAGGTGATGACTATTTCTCTGAGGTATCTTCCAGGTATAGCTGTTTTTTGGGTTTTATGTCTGTTGGAAGATCTTACTTGTTCAGTTTGTTGGAGATGAGGAGTTATTCCTTGTTTGGCTTGGTCCCTGGTTCTTTCGCACTGTGACACAATATTTTCTGTGACCCTTAGTCTCAGTCATAGAATACCAGGACCAACAGTTGTTTCGAAAAATTATGTCAGTTTTGGCTATAGTGCTACCAATAGCATCAAACATAGCCTTGGAAATGACAAACTGAGCTAACCCTTAATTTGCAACTTTTAACCACATGAACTAGATTCATGATTATATAACAAAATGCAAAACCAGAGAATTACATGCAATATATAAGTCCTTAATGTGTCAATTTTGTCCTTGAGGGTTAAAATATAAAATGGATTAAGGAAAAATTAGAGAAGTGGAAGAAGAGAAAGAGATTGGTAAGGTGGGAGGACAAAGGTGGATCACGCCAACTTGGGGAAACTGGTGCAGAAGACTGAAGGAAAAGAGAGATGGAAGAGATAAAAGGGAAAACAGAACAGAACCATACCCACAGAGAGTTTATGAACCACTTTCACACTCATAAAAACAATGAAGGAGAAAGAGAAGAAAATAAAAAAGAAAAACAACAGTCTACTTCCAGGATTCTCTCTGGTTTCACTAGTAGACAGCCCGTGGAAACAGAGTCCTGAATCATGCCGATCTGTCCTAACAAGCCAGCAGTAGCTTTCTGGCTGGGTAATGGACAATCTCAGCAGGCCTGCCCCGAGACCAAACTCATTGGGCTTGCTGTAGTCCAAGCAATTTCTATGTGTCTGAGCCCTGCTGGAAGCTGCTAGCTGAAGCCTGCAGCAGTTCTGGCTTCCGAGTTCAGCCTACCCGGCTCCAAAATGGCTCGTGCCTGATCGCTCTTTCCCCGCAGGAGAACTGAGTCCTCTGCACTCACCACCAGCTAGTATAGTCCTCCACATCCGCTGCTCTCCTCCACTGCCGTGTCTCTCTTCAGAAGCCTATAGAGTCACCACCTGTCACCATGACCATGACTCTGCAGGCTTGAGCAGCTCCTCTTGCACAGTGACTCCTGTCTTGGGGAGAAGGTGCTGCCAGCTACCACCTTCTTGGTTGAAGTTTTTCTTTTCACTCTCTGTGGGCTTAAATTCACACTTTAGGTTCTTCTTTGGTCCTGGGGACCCACTTCCTTCCTTCTTGTTTTCCTTACAATGCTATATTCCAGCGTATGGACAGTGACTCTTGGAGAGGCTCTTTTCTCTACTGCTTACTGCTCCACCATCTTCCAGGAATTTCCCACTTGTATTTTTTAGAAGATTGTTATAATGTGGTAAAGGGGCATTTATTTATACCCATTTGAACAGGAAGGAAAGAAGGAAGGTAAAGATTGGTATTTAGAAATTCCAAGGGGGCTGACATTTTCAGAGGAAGGGAAATAACAAAAAGAGTTGAGAGTCCCAACAACTTTTTCTGATAGAGTTGTATTGCACTGCCATTCTTTTCCCATCTTCTGGTAGATTTATTTCTTCTTGAAACTCTTTTTTTTCTTGGTACTGGGAATTGAACTTATGAATTCACACTTGCCAGGCAGGTACTATGCTGCTGAGCTGTATCCCCAGCCCTCAAACTTTTTAGGTACCTACTGGCTGCTTCCTATATTTTTATTTGTGTTTTCTTTGTAGGGGGGTACTGGGAATTGAACTCAACCTCACACTTGCAAGGCAGACACTGTGCCATTGTAGTATATCCCCAGGCCAAATATATATATGTTATATATATAGATATATATTATGTATACATTTTATATATATATAACGTATGTATAGTTGGTTTTTGTTGTTGTTGTTGTTGTTGTTGTTTTTGAGACTGGATCTTGCTTGGTAGGGCTGGCCTTGAATTTACTGTGTAGCTCATGCTGGCCTGGATCTCACAGTAATCTTCCAGCCTCAGCCTCGCGAGGTGTGTACCACCACGCCTGGCTATTATCATGAAAAACCATTGAATGAGAAATTCACTGGTATCATAATTTAAAAGGAAGTCACATGCAGAAAGAGTAGACATCTATGATAAATGAGGTGACATTAATCATAAATTTAGGTGGAGACAGTGGTGCATGTCAGCAATCCCAGCTACTCAGGAGGCTGAGGCAAGAGGATCATGAGTTTGAGGCCAGCCTGGGCAACTTAGTAAGACTCTTAGAGCATAAAATAAAAAAGTCTAGGGATATATCTCAAATGTGAGGCTCTAAGTTTGATCTACAATACTGTAAACAAAACAAACAAAACTCTAAAATGAGCCAGGTGCGGTGTCGCACGCCTATAATCCCAGCACTCAGGAGGCTGAGGCAGGAGGATTGCTGTGAGTTTGAAGCCAGCCTGGGCTATAGAGTGAGTTCAAAGCCCCCCTGAAGTACATAGCCAGACCCTGTCTCAAAAAACAAAACAAAACAAAAGAAAACAAAAAACAAAGACAAAGAACAACAACAAGAAAAACAAGCATACACAAATAAAACCATAAATTCGGAGATACCTGCATTTGTAGAAACCCTGTAAAATAGGCTATAGGAAGTTTGAGAATTTAGCTCAGTGGCTCAAGCGCTTGCCTGGTAAGCATGAGGTTGTGAATTCCATCCACGGTACAAAAGAAAAAAAAAAAAGGCTGTAGGTACATAGGAGATAGAATGTCATACATAATCAGTGTTACATAAAGGTCTTCCCTAATTGATAAATGCAAAGAATTTTTCTGTTGTAGTTATGTTGAAAATATAAAGAAAAGTCCCTTAAGAGAACTAGTGCTCAAGGAAGGAAGTGGTAAATATTCTTGGGAGATCTATTTCCTGAGTTTGCCATCCAAGAAATGGTTGCATCACAGAGAAATGGTTATTTATCTTACAGGTAAAGTACAATGTTCTACTCTTATTATTATTATTATTATTATTTTTGGTACTGGAGATCGAACTCAAGCTCATGCCTGCCAGGCAGGCACTTACGCCACTGAGCTAAATCCCCAGCCAAAATGTTCTACTCTAGAAATGAATGCCATGTTGTTACTGTGCTACAAAAATACTAGCATTAACATTTTTTCTGTCAGCTGACTACTTGTGGGTGGTTTGGGTCATGAAAAATTAGACTTTGAGAAAATAAAATAACTTAAGGGAACTTCATTTGTTCATTTGTTTCACATCGATAAAATTAATAGTGCTGGAGAACACACATGTACAAAGCTTGTTGATATTTTGGTACCAATAAAATGTGCTCTACATTGGAGTTTTACTAGTCACAGTTCAGTGAACACAGAAAGATACCCAGTGTTCACTTTGTTATAGTTGTTTCTGTCTACACACTGTGTCATCTTTTTTAGCCTGGGTTATGGCATGTCCATTTGTAGGTGAGAGAAATGGAAAGAAACTGGTGGGAGACAGCAAAAAGCAATATAGAAATTTGAATTTATTATATTAGATTATTCTGTTGTATTTAATGAGCCCTTTTCCCCTGTCTGACTTAGCGTCTTGTACCTTGCCTTTTAGAAAACAAAAACCTTGAGGAAATTTGGGGGAAAAAATGTTACCTGAACTTTTGTTTCTTGGGTATAAATTGGAAAGTTCAGAAAAATGAATTTTCCTTTTTGTAGTTTAAAGTGCTTGGGCAATTTTTCTAGCATTGTCTGTGCTTCCTTAAAAAGAAGTATGACTGAAAGAGCTTGTGTAACTACCAAAATTCAATTTTCCACACTCCTGAGAATAGATTGACAATAGTATTAATGTTACTAATGTTCCTCTTTAAAAACCCAGGTCCATTCTCTGTTCAAATATTTTATCTTTTTGCCTCTTTAAATTTTTACTTAAATGTTTATTTTCCCAGGTAAATATTGAAGAATTGGCAGCCTCTTTGAGGATTAAAGACTTTATTGGATTCCTGTAGATTCAGCAATACTGAAATAATTCTTCATGTAAAATGTTTTTTAAAAAAAAATTATGTACATATGTGTTGTAATCTTACAGTAAATCTAGATTATCTCTGAAGATAAAAAATTCATATCAGTGATTACCCTAAGGGAGCAAATGGGAGACTGGGGAATAGGATTTGGAAACATTCTTATTCTGAAGCCAGACGTGGTAGCTCACACCTTTAATTCCAACACTCCGGAGGCTGAGGTAGGTGGAGCATTGTGAGTTCGAGGCCGGCTTGGGCTACAACAAGAGCGCAAGGCCAGTCTGAGCTACATAGTGTGACCCTCCCTCAAACAACTAGGGCTGGAGGTTTGGCTTAGTGGCTTAAGTGCCTGTCTGGCAGGCATGAGGCTGTGAGTTCGATCCCCGGTGCTGCAGGAAAAAAAAAAAGATTCTTATTCTGTATGACCTTTTTTATATTTGAAATTTATCCTGTGTATATATTACTGGTTAAATTTAAAATTCAAAAGAAAGGAAAAAGATATGTTTCAATAGTAAAGGCCTTCCTTTCTCTTCACAGTGATATCCTGAGAGAAGATGGGAAAGGGATGCAAGGTTGTGGTTTGTGGATTATTATCTGTGGGGAAAACTGCGATTCTGGAGCAGCTTCTTTATGGAAATCACACTATTGGTAAGATTGTTTTGCTTTAGTTTCTTCCAGGATGCTGGAAACTGGTGGAGAGCTTTCTTTGGTCATCTAAACTAAAGAGAGGTGATGGTATAAAACAGTGAAGTATAAGAGGAGCGAAAATAAGGGAGAGAAAAAATCTTGATTTTATTGAAATTCACCTGTTCTTGCTGTAAGTTATGACAGATAAGAAAAGGCTGGTATATAGAAATGATTATACCTGGGTACATGTGTGGTCTCCTGTGTATTTACATGCAAATAAATTGACATAGTCACTGACTTAAGAATATACTGAATGAGCTCTCATTTGCAAATGTAACTTTCCAATACAGCACTGCTTTGTAGGTTTTAAAAATGGAAGAAATAGCTGTTTGCTGCATTTGTGATCTAATTTTGTGAAGTAGATTAGCTCATTTATTCATTGAGTCAAATAATTATTAAATATTTGCTGTATGATACAGGGTGTGATGATTTCTTGTAGAGTTACAGAGGTAAAAGAAGACAGCATTAAAAAATAGTATTTCTAGCTTTAAGGTGGTCTTGGTTTTGGTAAGGAGACAGACATTACAGGTCAGAATGAAATGAGATTTATGTAAGAGATAAATACAGACCTTTAAAGCATTTCTTTTTGACAAGTGACTTAGAGTACATTTTTATCTTTTACTATCCACTTTATTAGAAATCTTTCTACTCGAGCTTTGCAAAGTAATGTTTACAGTTTTGGTTAAATTTTTACTTAGAGTTTATTACATCTAAATTTTATTTGGTAGTTCTCAAACATTTTGGTTTTAGAATCCATTTATCCCCTTAAAACGTAACTGGGGGTGTATATATATAGTAGGTGTCTTGCTTATTTTTTTGCTGAGACAAAATACTGACACCAAAATTTAAGGGAGGAAAAGTTTATTTGACTTACAGTTTTTGGAGGTTTAAATCCATTGTTGGCTGGCTCCAAGGCAGGCTGGCATGACAGACAAGCATTGCAGAGGATAAACAGTTCATGGCAGACAGAAGATACCAAGTTAGGCAAAGGATCTTAGCAGCTTTTTCTGCCCCTTTTATACTCTATTTAGGCTACTAGGAGTAGGGCAGTATTAAACCAAGCAGTGAATTGGTTTAATAGTGATACATCCTTAATCCCCACATTGCACCATGAATCAGTTACACACACTAGATTCAGCCACCTTTTAAAAAGCACGACCTGTGACTCCATGAGGCTTTGGGGGAACACATCTAAACACAGGTTATAACATTGCACCCCTGAATGTCCCAAAGAGTCATGCACATTCGTTTATGCAAAAGGCATTTAGTCCATCTCCAAAAGTTGTCAAGGTCCTATCAGTTTCAGCCCAAGTCCAAAATTTCCTCTGAGATTTAAGGCAAACTTTTAGCTTTTAGCCCCTGTACAAATGAAGAGAAGGTTAAACACTTCCAACATTCAATGGGACAGTATAGACATTTCCATTCCAAAAGTTACAAACGGAAATAGAAAGGAATGGGAACAAAGTAAGCGAAAAATCCATCAGGGCAAACATTAAATCCTGTAGTTCTGTGTGCAGCTTCTGAAGCAATCTGTGGCAAAGTGTGAACTGCAAAGGACTTGAGTGGCTCCTCCCCTAAGGCACTGCTGGTGGTCGTAGCTCCCATGGCTTCTCTCTTGGACCTGCTATGCTTCCTCTATAGCTTTCATTGAATGACCCATGTACCTTGCTTCTCCAGACTTCTGAGGTCTCCGCTTGCACCTTCAGCTTCACACTCAGCTTCACACACTGCCCTCTCAGGAACATACTGCCTGGCCTCCCAGGCCTTGTTCTGAAATCTGGGTGGAAGCCTTCCTTTCTGTCAGCCTTCTGGGCTTCACCTTCACCTTGGATGTCATCTCCTGACTTTCAGCATAGATTCTTCAGCCTTCCATCACAGACCCACTGGCCTCCGTACAGGACACTGCAGTGAGCTGCAGACCTTCAACTGGATCCTTCTCACCTCCAGTGCACAGACAGAACATCTGCACTCTTCCACATCCAGCTCTGTGGGTGGCCACTGTAAACCAATCTTGTACACTCATATATATTTGTATGTCTTGTATTATATCTGTTTCTCTAGTAAACATTGACTGATACAGGATTTGGTACTACGGAAGTGGTGTCATACTTGTGTGACTGTGACAGTGTGACTATACCTGACCATGTGGTTCAGGAGCCTTTGGCAATGGCTTTAGGAAAAGTTTGGAAAGGTTCAGAGATGTCAGCTCAAAAAGTAGTGCTGGAATGCCTTAGACTGTACTGTCTGGGAGATTCTGGTCAGAGGTCTGAAGACCAAAAGGCTGATAGAAAGACCAGGCTTAGAAGGTTTCTACTGGCAAGAAGGACTACATTAGCTGCTACACTCCAGATGAAGTGTTTAATGCCTTGGCAGAAAGTTTGTCTGCATTTTGCTCATGTTTAGAAACTTTGCCTAACACTGAGATTAAGGGTGGCAGACTAATTAATCTGGCAGAAGAAATCTGAAGGCAGTTCAGTGTTGAAGTGGTGGCCTGGCTGCTGTTGGGGGCTTTTAGCCAGATCTATGTTGAGAATCAAGAGCAAAGAGCCCAGCAGAATGATTTAAAACACTGTGAGTTTGGCCAGAAAGGAAGTTCTAGTAAAACTGGACTGCAAACATAGAGCAGAGGAAACCTTAATTGGTGAGAAGGAATAGAAGACTAGAAAAGATGGCCTGAGGACATCACAAGACACAGCAGGACTCTACCTTTACAGTGTCAAAATTGCAACAGTGAGAGATTCTGCTTTGAGAAGAAAGCCCCCAGAGCACAGTGACAGCAGGCTAGAGAATCTGTTCCTTATAACTGGATTGAGAGTGCCCAGTGATGCAGCCAAGAGAGAAGGAAGCTTGGCTCCAGCTGGTGGCAGATCAAGGCATCATCCACATACTGGTAGTTTTAGGTACATAAAGAATGGAAGAGTTGTGGGGTCAGGAAGACTTCCACCCAGATTTCAGAACAAGGCCTGGGAGGCCAGGCAGTATGTTCCTGAGAGGGCAGTGTGTGAAGCTGAGTGTGAAGCTGAAGGTGCAGTGGAAACCCCAGAAGTTTAGAGAAGCAAGGTACGTGGGTCATTCAATGAAAGCTATAGAGGGAGCAGAACAGGCTCGAGAGAGAAGTCATGGGAGCTACAACCACCAGCAGTGCCTTAGGGGAGGAGTCACTCAAGTCCTTTGCAGTTCACACCTTGCCACAGATCGCTTCAGAAGCTGCACACAGAACTACAGGACTTAATGTTTGCCCTGATGGATTTTTTGCTTACTTTGTTCCCATTCCTTTGTATCTCTGTTTGTAACTTTTGGAATGGAAATGTCTATATTGTTCCATTGAATGTTGGAAGTGTTTAACCTTCTCTTCATTTGTACAGGGGCTAAAAGCTAAAAGCTTGCTTTAAATCTCAGAAGAAATTTTGGACTTGGGCTGAAACTGATAGGACCTTGACAACTCTTGGAGATGGACTAAATGCCTTTTGCGTAAAGGAATGTGCATGAGTCTTTGGGGGCCAGGGACAGATACTCTGTATGTCCCCCCCCCAAGCCTTATGCAGTTTTATTTGTTTTATTTATTTATTTTTTATTTTAAAGATAGTAAAATCCAACAGGACACAGCAGAACAAAGTCAATCAAAACAAAGCAGCAGAACTGGTACAGAACTTCAAAGAAAGACACTATGAAAACAGTAGCTACTATAGTATATCTTGTTATCTTGTCATCTTTCAAAGAGATGCTCAGGTTGCTGGCCCCAGGCCTGCAAAATCAACGAAACAATACTAGCATTTAGTTGCTTAATGTTCATTAGTTGCTATCAATTTAGCCAGACCTCTGAACAAATAGGTTGCTTATGGGGGTGGTGGTGGGGTGTCCTTGATTCTTAGCCTGCGCACCCTATAGGCGTACGGGAGGCACATGTTTTTCTCCCTGGAGTCTCTGCCAGTCACACAGTCCCCCAGAAGGCAGATTAGTTGTCCTCTGGTCGGAGCCGCTCTGACCCAGTGGGGTGGGTCCTTGAGGGGCCCATTCTCGTTCTCTTCCAGGAGTCCACGCCAGTCGCAGTCCCCCGGAAGGCAGATTAGTTGTCCTCTGGTCAGACCGGCTTGGCCCCAGTGGGGTGGGTTCTCTAGGGGCCCATTCAAGTTCTCTTCCGGGAGTCTGCATCTTACGCAGTTTTAGATGGGGCTTTTTTGGAAGTAGCTAAATCTCGAGTTTGTGATTGATTCATGGTTCAATGCTAGGATTAAGAGTGATCAGATAAAGGATGGGTGATTGCTCAGTCCGGATTGAATTGGCACCACCATAATCCTAGTAAACTATACGAGGGACAGAAAGAGGCTTGTCTGTCCTCTCTCTGTTGTTGCTTTTGCTGTCTTCTGCCACCATGAAGTGTTGTCCCTCTGTCACGGGCCACTCTGCTTTGGAGTCAGCTGAAACCTCCACAAACTTAGCTAAATAAACCTTTTGTCCTTTAACTTTGGGAGTCAGGTATTTTGTCTCAGCTAGGAGAGGAAAGTAACTAATACAGTGACAATGCTACATGTGGGCAAGGAACTAGGGCAAGAACTAAAGCAGATTCTTGGTTAGATTCCCTTACAGGGAAATTTGAGTCAGTTCTTATCCAATTTTGTTTGCGACTAGAATTTTGGAAAGAATTAAGTTTGCAAATTGACGTACCATTGTAATGTGCCCCTTGGTCCTGTTTCCACCATCTCAAGTGTCCTTCCTGGATGCTTCCGAGCACACACACTGAGTGAACTTGGGTAGAACTCTGTGTGGCATTGTTCTTTTGAGGGAGCTTCTTCTGGAGGCCCTTCTTCAGGGAGCAGGCTCAGTAGCTCTTAATCTTTGGAAGGGCACTCTGGAACTGCCCCTAGTAAATCTGCTTTAGCCACAATGGAATGGGTCGCCTTTGAAGGGGCAGGGTCTGCCAAGATACTAGCTTTCTTGTCCAGCGTCTGCTCTGACCCACTGCTGGATGCAGCGGGGAGGAGGGATTGTACAAGTACCATCCATTCTGTTTCCCCTTACTTTGGAGGTTCTGAGTGTAGCTTGGGTGCCTTACTAGAGCACTGATTCTTTTTGTTTACTAAGTCTGTTTATAAATTACCCAGTTTGTGTGGTATCTTGTTATAATACAAACACAAATGGACCAAGACACTGCTGTTGTGAAATTTTACAGTGATTTGTTACAGAATCGATCTCTCTATCCCGTGTACTAGGCCCTCAGTGGTTTTTTGTTTTGTTTTTTGAGACAAGCTGGTCTTGAATGATGTAGTTCAGGCTGGCCTTGAACTCACTAGGTAGTCTAGGATGGCCTTGACTTGTGATGCTCCTCCTGCCTCTCAACCTTCCAAGTGCTGGAATTACAAGTGTGGCCACTACGCTTAGCTTTCAGTGGGTCCTTTTCTTTTTTTTCTTTTCTTTTCTTTTCTTTTTTTTTTTTTTTTTTTTTTTGCGTCACAGGGATTAACTCACAACTTTGCGCCTGCCAGACAGGCGCTTAAGCCGCTGAGCCAAACTCCCAGCCCTAGTGTTTTTTTTTTTGAGGCAGGGTCGCACTATGTAGCTCAGGCTACATAAGCGCTCCATTGTAGCCCAAGCTGGCCTCGAACTCACAACGCTCCACCTACCTCAGCCTCCCGAGTGCTGGGATTAAAGGCGTGTACCACCCTGCCCGACTTTGACATAGGATCTTGCTGTGTAGTTTACCCTGGCCTTGAACTCACTATGTAGCCTAGGCTGGCCTCAAACTTTTGGTGACTCTTTTGCCTTAGCCTCCCAAGTGCTGGGATTACAGGTGTGCATCAACAGGCCTGACTGTGTAGAGGTAAAGGCTCACCTGCCAAAAGTTTTGGGAGTAGGGCAAGGAAGAGAGCTTGAGGGGTGGAGGTCCAGCATTGGATGAGTGTGCATGTGTGTGCAGGTGTGTCATTTAGTTGACCCTTGTCTTCACTGTGGAACTCCTCATATCCTTTGTCCCATGGTCCATAGACCCTCTGGCTTTCCGTCCTAGGACTGGCGGGAGAAGCCTAGTTGCTTAGCAGTGTGAAGTGGCAAGAAAGGCTACAGAGCCAGGGGAATTGTCATGACTTAATTGGTCTGTAGAGAAACAAAATATTGGAAAATCTGAGGGAATAGGGCAACCGGACTAGTTTTGGTCGTGTTTTTGCTTTTTAATTTCTTTGTAATCAAAGCTCAATACATTTATGTTTTAATAGAACAACATTTAATTTCCTTTAGGCTTAATTTATGATAGGATGACACAGATACATATACACAAGCAAATGTATGGATGGTTTTTCCTTACTAAACACTGAGCACATTCCTTAATGTAAAAACTTATGCTGATAAAAGTAAATTTTGTGGATATTCATGATCCATTCTATGTATCAGTACATGGTCATCTCTATAAATCTAGTATTTGTGGAGATTTTATTTAGTATTCATGAACCCTTCATGTAAGGAGCCTGGAGCAAATGCTTCTATAGTGTTTAGGCTACTTAGGAAAACTGTAACCAGTTTTCAGAAAAGTGTAACAGCATTTTTAAAAATGTGAGCTCAGTGGTGTAAGTGCCTGCCTGGCAAGTGCAGGTTGTGAGTTCCATGCCTGGTACCACAAAAAAAAGGGGGGGGGGACTGTCAATCCATATGATTACACTTCTGGATGTAGCTCATATTTAAACAAGAAAGTGGTTAGTGGGACCATACTGTACCTGTTTTGTCACATACCTCTGCATGCTCATTAAAATTCAAAGTGTTAATTTTTTATCCTTAATTCCTTTATCAACAGAAGATTATTAAATATTTGCTGTATACACAAAATACTTCTTTTCACTCAAGGAACTTAGCCTATTGAAGAGACAAACCCTGCACAAGTGGGCCCAAAGTGGCAAAATACAGCTTTGAAAGATTGCAAGTATATCAGAGTTCACAAGAGAAGCAGAATGAATATAGGACTATCTGTGACATGTAAAGGATTTGCAAGGCGGGCTGCAGGGTCAGGGTGGGAGGTGTGGAAGGGCCGTCTGCGCGCTGGACAGCCACAGGCTCCGGGCCACAGTGCAAGGCTGGAGCTCCCTGCGGAGTCCAGTGCAGGTCCACACTGGAGAGGCGGAGGGCGTGCGCTGGGAGCAGAACAGCCTGCATTCGGCAGCCTGGAGATGGAGGTCCGATGGCGACAATGAAGATGGGAGATCTCAGGAGTTAAAGGAAGGCTTCCTCCATTTCCTTTTTATCCCACCTGGGCTGCATATCCAGGGTGGGGCTCCCCTCTTCAGTAAGTCAGTCACCCAGACACACCCAGGGCTGGGCTAAACTCATCTGCTGGGCAGTTCTTAGCCAAATTGGCACCACAGTTAACTGTTTAACAGGCAAGAAAGGGACTGAAATTGGGGTATCAGTTATGGAGTCATTTATTTATTCAGCAAACATTTACAGCAAGTCCCTAACTTATGAACAAGTTCCATTTGGGAAAACATTAAGTCCGATTCATTTGTAAGTCCATCTTATACACCTTTGACACAAATATATAATGTAAAGCATAAAAAAATTGCATGTTTCATGATGTCCTTGTTCTTTAGAGTTGTGCTAGTGGTTGAATGATTCGTGTTACAAGGACAAGCAGTGTCTACCATCTTTTCACCTAGACCAATTTCTCAATTTTCGTTTGTTTCCAAAGTCACTGCTTTGCACTTCGTAGCAGTCTCCTCCACATCACCACTGCTTTACCTCTTGCTCTGGACATCCTGGGCTCTGACGGGCACCGCACCACTGTACAGAATCAGCCGGGACCGTGTCGGGCAGGCACATGAGCTGTGTCCACCGTTTGTTCACATCTACGAATGTTCGTAATGTGGGCTCCATTTGTATTTGTGAAAGTTCACAAGTTGAATGTAAGTCAGGGACTTACTGTATTTGTTTTGTTTTGTTTTGCAGTACTGGGGATCAAGGCCAGAGGTGCTGTACCACTAAGCTACATCTCCACCCCTCATATTTTTTGAGACAGGCCTTTGCTAAGTTGCCTAGGCTGGCTTTGAGCTCACAGGAACTCTCTTTGCCTCTGCTTCCTTTATTGTTGGGGTTGCAGGCATATGCCACCATGTCTGGCAAAGCAAACATTTACTAAGGACCTTCTATGTGTGTCAGTTTGTATCTACAGCTACAAAGAGAGATAAACCGTCTGAGAGATAAAGTTGTTTATACTCCAGTAGGAGGGAATAGATACGAAAGATTAAAAGTATAAAATATTAACTGTACAAAGCCTAATAGAAGCAGAAAAGGGTTCCAGCAATTGTGAGACAGTCCACGTAACTGACATTTCGGCAGCATTTTCAGAGTACGAGATGTTTACCAGGTGTTTATTGCTACCTTGCCGTAGGTCAGGTGAAGATAACAAGCACTGACTGAGCAGGTGCTTCTCCTTTAGGGTGACTGCCTAGCAGTAATTTGCACACTTTCCTCCTTCATAAAGAACTCTGAAGACTGCCCAGTTGATGGTGACTGAGGAATGAAAGCGAGGAAGAAGTGTAGGTGTGGGGGAGGGGAGACAGGCTGCGTTAGTTTGAAGTGATCGTGCACACTGACGTGAGAGTGACCAGGAGGTATAGTTGGGAGTCAGAGGCACAGTGCGCAGGCCCCAGTGGACAAAGCAAGTTTCCATTCCCTTAAAGAGATGCTGGAGTACTACAGAGAACAGTGAATTTTCCCCTAGTCCTGTCTTTTCCTTGGCTCTGATAGAGAAGAAAAAAGGAAACAGTGTTGAAGCTACTTTTTAAATCGGCCTGTAACTCCAATTTAGATACTGAGTTCTTTTATTCTTATAACAGGTATGTCTTAAACATATATAATAGTAAATCTCACTGCCAAATTTTTATTACTACTTTTATTTCTAAACAGAAATCTTTTTAAAAAGTACTTTGTTCATTTAATATGAGCTTTAAAATATTTTCACCCTCAGTGCAGGGGATTGAACTCAGGCCCTTGTGCATGCTGGGTGAGCTCTTTGCCACTGAGCTGTACCCCTAGCTGTGTTCACTGACTGAACTTTTCATTTTCAAGAAATTAGTTAAGTAGAACTGTGATTATTACATGTGGTAAACAGGAAAGCCAGAACTGCTAAAGGACAAGGAAATACTGCACAATGGGTACTGGCACAGACAAAAAGAGTAATTTTTTTTTTTTTTTAATCCCAGGAATGGAAGATTGTGAAACAATGGAAGATGTGTACATGGCCTCTGTGGAAACTGACCGGGGAGTAAAGGAACAGTTACATCTTTATGACACCAGAGGCCTACAAGAAGGCGTTGAGTTGCCAAAGCATTATTTTTCATTTGCTGATGGCTTTGTTCTTGTGTACAGTGTGAATAACCTTGAATCTTTTCAAAGAGTGGAGCTTCTGAAGAAAGAAATCGATAAATTCAAAGACAAAAAAGAGGTAGGTATGTTAAAAAATGCCAAATGTGAGCCAGGTGTGGTGGTGCACGCTTGTAATCTCAGTACTTAGGAGGTTGAGGCAGGAGGATTGCTGAGAGTTTGAGGCCAGCCTGGGTGACATAGTGAGTCCAAGGCCAGCCTGAATGATATAGTGAGACCCTGTCTCATCTCCTCCCCTCCAGAAAATAGCCACGTGTGAATTGTCATACTGTTTACAAGGTGGTTTGGGGGTGCTTAACACATTTGAGGGGGGGGTACCAGGGATTGAATTCACGACCTTGCTCTTGCCAGGGAGGTGCTTATACCACTGAGCTAAATCCCTGGCCTTAACAGATTTTAAAACCAGCAAATTGTATTTTTAGTATCTGTAACTACAGTATTTTTTTAGCCCAGGAACTTGAGCACTGACAGTTCATTCAGGACTAGCATTTGACCTTGTATATTTTGGTTGTTTTACTACATACAGGTTAAGTTTTAATTACTCTGTATCTCAAGTACTATAAAGTTGTTTAGAAGCAGTTTCCTCAAGCTTTTTATTGTCTCATTGGTCAAAGAGATTTCTTTTCCTCCTTGGTGGGGAGGAGCCTGCCTACTGACCACCTGAAATAAGACCCCCTGCCTTACTATGGTATGCGGTGACTGTGACCTGGCCAGTGCTTATCCTTTTCAATTTAATTCACCTTTCTGCTCCTCACACTGTGCCGCAGTGACACTGGTCTACTTTGTTTTTCTGGCATCAGTGATTCTGTTGTCCTGTTAAGTGCTTCTCAGCTGCTGGTTCCCTTGCCTAGAACTCACTTATTGTAGCTCTTCCCATGGCTGATTCCTCCTGGTGCAGGGTGCCATGTAGTGTACTGATTAGTAGCACTAGATCTTCTTACCTGAGATTTTTGTGTTTTACTTATTTTTATGTTAAACTTTTTGAGGTTATTACAGTTTAAACATTTTTTTATCTAGTTGGTGGTTTATATTTTTAAAGATGGGAGTCTCCCTCTGTTGCCCAGGATGGGCTTGAACTTCTGGGTTCATACGATTCTCCTACTTTACCCTCTCAAGTAACTGGGACCACAGGTGTGTGCTACAGCTCCCGCATAGCAGTTCTAAGAACTAATAGAGAGAGTGATCCCTTATCCAGTTACCCCACTGCTGCCATCTTGCAAAACTGTGGTATAGCTGGGTGTGGTACTGCATGTCTGTAAGCTTGACTACTTGGGAAACATGAGGTGGGAGGACTGCAAGTTTGAGGGAAGCCTGCATGATTTAACAAGACCATCAAAATGAAAAGGCTAGGATAGCCAGACATGGTATGCACACCTGTAATCCCAGCACTGAGGAAGCAGGATCACCATGAGTTTGAGGCCAGCCTGGGCCTCATAAGCCGCTTTAAGGCCAGCCTGCACTGCATAGGGAGACCTTGTCTCAAAACCAAACCAAACACCAAAAAACCCCCCAAAAGGGATAGGGTACAGCTCATTGGTGGCGCACATGCCTAGCACATCTGAGGCCTTGGCTTCAGTCCCTAGTACCACAAAAACAGATGAACTTTATGATAACCAGGATATTTACCTACTAACCAAAGTACAGAATATGTATTTCCATTACCACAGAGATCTATCATATTATCCTTCTGTAGCCACATACCTCTCTCCCTGACCTTCTTTTCCTTACCCCTCAGTAACCACTAATCTCTCCATTTCTATAACTTTGTCACTACAGAAGTATTATTACACAAATGGGGTCATATATTATGCAAACTTTTGGGATTGGCTTTTTTATATTCAGTCAATTCTTTAGAAAATTCTAGAAAATGGTCCAGATTGTTTCATGTACAGCAGTTAGTTTATTGCTGAGTGTTATTCCATATACAGCATGATCACAATATACAGTCTTTAGAAATTTATTACAGTAAAATATACCAATAACATTAATTTTTAAAAAATAAAAATTTATGGAATAGTGAGTTAACAGAAATGAAAAAAAGTTTATTACTGCAAGACACTATTGCCATTAAGCCCTACGTTCAATTCCCAATTTGAGTGGGATTAATGGGATTGTAGCTTTTACTATAATAAAAACCGTCCTCCAACATTCACCATAGTTTTTTATCACAATTCATATGTTTACACCAAAATTTCTTTAACCACCTATCTGTTGAAGTATAAGTTACTTGTTTTTATTCTTTTGAGCTTAGTTTGTGAATATAACATTGACAAGGTTCTGCCTTCAAAAGATACAAAAAGGCAACTAGTGACATCTTTTTCAGATAAATGCCATACTTCAAGATCCTCCAGATTCCCCTGTGCCTCTCAAAAGTTGACTATTTCAGTGAACAGTCACATACTTCTTAAATCTTGCCTGTTTTTCAGCTTTTCCGTCACAGTTCCTTACCTATATAATGAGCATAATAGCGTTTTTCTCAGATGGCTATTGTGGAGCTTTAGGAAGGCTGTTAATTTCAAAAGTGCTTATTGAGCAACTGTTGTGTGCAGCCACAGTTCTAGGTGTAGAGAATACAATAGGGAACACAGTTGTTGCTCCCGTTCTTGCTTCCTGGGGTGGAAGAGGGACAGGCAGTACACAGGTGCATACGCAGAATGCTGCTGAGTAGAAAAGCCAAGCCAGGGGAGAGTGAAGGCACTGCAGTCTCCGTGGGATGAACTGGGAAGGCCTCCGTGATAAAGTGACTTTTCACAGGCACTTGAAGGAAATGAGGAAGGAGGGCGCATACTCCAGGTAGAGGGACTAGCTAGTGCCAGGGCCTAAGGCCTGAGTTTACCTGTCACACAGGAAACAGCAGTGAGGCCAGACTCTGGGCTCAGAGGTGAGTCATAGGAGATGAGGGGAACTCCTTGGCTTTCACTTTGTGCTAGATCAGAAGCCATTGGTTCTAGGTAAAGAAATGATGTAGTTTAGGTGGCATTCATTCATTCATTCATTCAAGACAGGATCTCATTATGTAGTTTAGGCTGGCCTTGAGCTATGCAGTCCAGGCTGGCCTCAAAGTTGTAACAATCTTCCTGCCTCAGCCTCCTGAGTATTGGGTTTACAGGTGTGTTACCACATCTAGAAATTTTCATTATTTTCTTTAAAAATTGAGTAAGAAGTGCTTGCATATGGTTCAGAAATGAAAATGACAAGTGAAGTGGACTCTTATGAAGCCTGGTTCCCACTGTCCTTAACCACCAGGACCCTGTACCTAGGAGTGGGGCAAACCTGTGGTGAACGTGTGCTTAGTATCTACAAAGCCGTAGATTCAATTCCCAGGAAACTCCCCACCCCTTGCCTAAAAGGAAAGATTCTGCATGCCTTTGAAATATTTTACCCCTTTACTAGAGATGAAATTAATCAGCTTAAGTGGGGCTTTTTGCCCAATTATCTTACACAGGATGAGTATGAAAATGCCTGTTTTTCCAGTCTTGACAACAACATGTGGTTAAACTTTTAGATTTCATGACAGTGGAGTTTTGTTTTTTCTTAAAATCAATGAGGTTGAACGTCCCCTGACTCCCATGAAATTGACCACTTTGGTGTGTTGGTAGCAGAAATGAGAAGCAAGTAGTGTAACATTTACAAGGTGGAGGGTGTTTTAGTCACGTTTTTTTCCTGGGACAGAATACCTGACATCCACAGATTAAAGGAGGAGAGGCTTAATTCAGCTCAGTCTGTAGAGGTTTGTTTGCTGGATGGCACGGCAAAGGCGAGCTGCTCTCACCTGGTGGTGAAGAAGCAGAGACACAGGGGAGGAGATACTGCAGGCCATTCCCCTAGTAGCCACCAGCCTCTCCGGACCAGGTTTCACCTCCCAACAGCAAGTCACAGTCTAGTCTCCTTCCAGATGTGCTCTCTGCCTGCGAGCACATGAGGCTTGGGGATATCTAGGGTCATGAGAAACCAGCCAAGGTGTCTCGGGAAAAGCGGCCAGTGAGGTAGAAGGAAAACCTTGAGATGAGAGTATCCCAGAAAGACAGTAGCAAATCCAGCACCTTAAAAACCAGGGAGTGATCAAACTCATGTGTTGCAGATAGGTCAGCTGAGGACTTCATATAATAATTAGTGTTTATTACATGGAGGTCTGGACTAAAGTAGTTTCAGTGAGTAAGTTGAAGTCTGGAATAAATGAGAGAATTGAACACAGAACATACAGTCAGTTCTTTGAAAGAACTTTGCTATAAAGAGGAGTAGAAGGATGTGTAAAAAGGTTTAGATGAGAGATAATGTGTTTGTATATTAATAGAAGAGGCTAAAGAGAAAACTTAATGGAAAATAGTTGCTGATGTGACATCCTTGTCCAGGTTTAAGAGGATGGGGTCTAGAACAGTAAGATGGGTTGGAATTTGCTAGTGAGGAAGAAACAACTGGTTGTTTTTTATGTTTTACTGAAACAGTCTCATCAACTGAAATGAAGATGTGTAGGCTTAGGGTAGCAGAGGGCCAAGGTCTGAGATATTGTCTATAGATTAAATGGAGAAAATGTTAATACATCTGCTGGGGGATACCAGCTTGAGGTCAGTGGTTATAGACGAAAGTAGCTGAAAGGGTTGTGTTTTTCTCCACCCACAAGCAGCTAGTGGTGTAAGCACTGTCTGGTTTAAGAGTTAAGTTTAACAGGGGAGGGGGTTTTGCCTGGTGAGCATGGTGGGATAATGGGGGAAGGGAATGGATGACAAGAATCTGAGCTGAGGAGAAACTGAGGACATGAGTGGGGTGGAAGGACAGTGGTAAAGGTAGTAGAGCTACTTGAGTGTATCTTGTGGTGTTTGAAATTGCTGCAGTAAAGGTTGGGCTTGCCTGGGAACGTAGGAGTCAGAGGGATGCTGGGAACTGAGATTAGATAGGCGAGCAGATACATTGTCAGGGTCTAGGATGTGACCATAGGCTGAGGTCAGAATAAGATCACTGGAGAAGTCAAAGCATTGAGAGACTGGAAGCATCATCCACATGGCTAGTGAAGTCATTGGAACTATGAGCAGAATAGTGTAGTGAGGGACACGTTCCTGAGGCAGGTCTGTGGCAAGCAGAATCAAGGAGCAGGGAGGAGAGGGTAATATGTTGGAGGTTTTTAGGGAAGGATTCTGTTGGGGCAGCGGGAGGAAAAGGGAGGACACATTAACTGCTTTGCCCCTTTTCAGCCCTCAGTGGTAATGGTTAGGAGGGGAAGGGTAGGAAAAACAGGGATAAGTTCCATTTCAGTGTGGCGAGAAGGTGAAGGGAATATTCGGTGGTGGTAGTGGTAGTGGTGGTGGTCTGCAGTTGCAGAGAAGAAATGGTGATACTGGGGAATGTACACGAAGAGTGACAGAAACAGCCCAGTGTGGTGGTAAATAATGGTTTTTCCACTCTTGAGGTTGAGGCAGGAGGAACACAGTAAGTTTGAGGCCAACTGGAGCAACTAGAGAGATCCTAGTCTTAAAAAGGTCTGGAGATACAATTTAGTGGCAGTGTCCCCCAGTCCATGAAAAACAATGACAGGAAGGCCTGAAGGAGGCAGTTCCTGCTGAGATGGGCAGCACAGGATTTCCTGAGGAAATCAGAGCTGTGGGCTTACTCCATTCTGCCAGGAAGAAAGTATTGCCTCATTGGGAGCACACCTTCAAGGTAAACACAACGGTGGCTCAGAGGCCTACTGGTTTGGGGATGTTTTTCAGAGGTGCCTTGAGAATTCTGGGCCCCCGTCCTCCTCCCTGGCATCATCTGAAAATCTAGATACTGTCTCTCCTCCCTTCCCTTGGGACACTTCCCTTGACACTATTGTGACTGCTGTGTTCTGGTCACCTCAAGCAGTGCCTGCTGAATAGTAAGCATCAGGTTTAAATGGATGATTGACTTCTATTTAGTGTAAAATGTTTCTGTTGGCCCATGATTCGTCAAACAGCAGGTACTTTTTTTTTTTTTTTTTTTTGGTACCAGGGATCGAACTCATGACCTTGCGTTTACTAGTCAAGGGCTTGAGCCACTGAGCTAAATTCCCAGCCCAACGACAGGTACTTTTTGAGGACTGAGAATAATAAGAAATCTTATTTCCATGGAATTTAGATTCTTTGGGGTACAGAACTCTCATAGCTCTAGTTGCCTTATATTTAAGCACTACATTGCAAATCCCCCAATGTCTTAGTCACTTTCTTTTGCTGAGACTTAATACCCAACACCCACAATTTAAAGGAGGAAAGGTTTACTTCGGCTCAGTTTGTAGAATTTTTAGTCTATAATAATGTGGCTCCAAGGCAGAGGAGAAGCAGCTCATGGCATGGCGGCAGTGGGAAGCAGAAAGGGAGCTCAAAGGAGGTGCCAGGGAGGGCAATACATGTTTCTAGGCCATGATCCCACTGACCCCCCTCTTCTGACTTCACTTCCTACTGTTGAGTTTCATGCTCCTATAGTCTAATCATCTCCCCAAAGCCCCACCTATGAGCATATGAGGCTTTGGTGTGGGAGATCTGAATATAAACTATAATATCCAAGCATAGCCAAATAGAAGTACACTTAGAAACCACTATTTTAAACCATTATCCAGGATGTGAATTTGTAAGGCTGTCTTCCATTTATACCTGAGTTAAAAGCATCTTTACCTGTTCTTTTTTTTTTTAAGTTAGCAACCTGTAGAACATCTGTGTATGTGTATCTATGTATATATGTATTTTTAAATAAAAAGGTACTCAGGAAAGTGGTGATACCTTACTCTTTAATGACACAGTTTGTTAAATGAGACACTGTTCCTCCTTCATTTTGTCTAAATCTGATGTTGGCAAAGTGCTAGTATAATTTTTCTTAATGCATTTTCTTTCAGGTTGCAATTGTTGTGTTAGGAAACAAAATTGATCTTTCTGAGCAGCGACAAGTGGATGCTGAAGTGGCACAGCAATGGGCAAAAAGTGAGAAAGTGAGACTGTGGGAGGTAACTGTTACCGATCGGAAAACTCTGATTGAACCTTTCACTTTATTAGCCAGTAAACTTTCCCAACCCCAGAGCAAATCAAGCTTTCCTTTGCCTGGGAGGAAAAACAAAGGAAACTCTAGCTCTGAAAACTAGAAATCAGCAGTTACACAATTGTCTGTTGAATAGTGATTGCCTATAATTGTGACTACTAAGTAAACTTAATATTTAAAGTATTTATATCTACCTTTGGCTTTTAAGGAAGCCCCTAAGTAATTTAATGCACTTCAGGTTATTATGAAATTAGGAAATTATTAGACTACTAAGTTTAAATTCCTGCTTGATATAAAATTATTCTTGTGAAGTCTGTCCCTGAAATCGGCACCTGTCATTTGTATAGTTGTTAAAACAGCAAAATAAATTTGAATATTATCGCAGATGCTCCCCCACAATGTGTTTCAGAAACCGTCATGTTCTGTACAACTTCCTGAAAACTTTTCAGCTCAAATGTCTTTTTAAAAAGTTTATTAATAATCATTTAATGAGCCGGGCGTGGTGGCGCATGCCTTTAATTCCAGCACTCGGGAGACTGAAGTAGGAGGAGCTTTGTGAGTTCGAGGCCGGCTTGGGCTACAGTGCGAGCACAAGGCCGGCCTGAGCTACACAGTGCGACCCTGCCTCAAAAAACCAGGGCCGGGAGTTTGGCTCAGTGACTTAAGTGCCTGTCTGACAGGTGCCAGGTTGTGAGTTCAATCCCTGGTGCCGCAAAAAAAAAATTTTTTTTAATGTGCAGGATTATGGAACTTGACATTTTTATAAAACCAAATTGGATCGACATAATAACTTTTCATCTCATGGCAATCTCACTGAATAAGATAAAAATCATGAATTGGTTTTGCTCCAGTTCCATTTAACATGAGATAGTAAGCAGTGGAAATAGGTTTATAATACTCAGTGGCCTCCTTTTGATCTTTAGCTCCAGATCTTGTTGATAAACAAAAAGAGGCTCTTCTTTATTTTAAAATTGACTAAGCAATTAATGACAGTAAAGCTTCCATTTTTTAGAAGGAATACCATGTCTTTCTGGATACCTATAGTCATGTGCAGTAAAATACATCATAATATACTGGGCTATCCTATGATTCTCTGAAGCTTTGGCAAGATCTGAACAAAATGTGGTTAATTTTGTTTAGCAAATAGATAGCATTATAATTTTTAGAGGAAGTAAGTTAAAGCATCAACTAAACTAACATTTTAAATGGAATACTTTTAAGATTAAGTTGCTCAGTTTAGTGAGTTTAAGCCAATACTATATATATATATAAAAGATAATTCTTACCAAAATAAACTGTTGCTATGTATAATTCTTAAAAATTTATGATTATTTTCCTCTCCCCTTTTATCCTCTGGCCTTTTCTGCCTATGTAATTTAATAGACCTTGTAGTTTACTTCTTTCTACTAAATCTATATGAGTATCCATAGTTACCACCCCCTTCTAAAAAGCTGTAGTGAATGTATTGCAATAGGGGTTGTCTGGAACACACAGAGCTATGGAAATTGCCCTCTAAGGTGGACAGAAACCCCTTAAGTACTGTCTACCACAGCACCTGCAGGCCAGAAAATGCTGTTTAAAAGACGCAGTGGTAGTTAGACCTGGTGGTACATCCCAGCATTTGGATTGGGTCCAAGGCCAGCCTGGGCTACATAGCAACAGTCTGTTTCCAAAAAGAGTAAATAAAAAGATGCAGTAGTTTGTGTTTGAAACCTAGATGAGTTAAGACTTAACCTTTCAAGACATCTCCTGAACTACTTTTGTAAGAACTACCAATCTTAAATCCTGCTTCATTAAGTTATTTAGAAGGGAAGAATCTGGAAACTGCAATCAAAAGGCAAAGGAAAGTAAATGAACAGGGGCATGTCAGCTGATTGTTTTTAATATGGTTTATTAACACAATAACAAATGCAGACGTAAGAAGTCTACAACATATAACCAATCCACTGAGTGACTCCTATGCCACGCCTTACAGTTATTAACAGCTTAAGGTATTTCACTACAGGTTCTCACAAGTCCTGATTTCAAACCTTTAAAGTAAATTCCATATAAAATAAAATACATTAACTACTCATTTCCTACATGGTGTCTTATAGCCACATCTATTTTATATATATATATATTTATATTTATTTATATATATATATGAGATGACAGTCTTTAAAACTCTGTTAAATATCAATGTTCCCTTTCAGGAAGGGACAAATTCCAATTTAAAACAAAAAAGTATGCCATCTTACAATGACTTTACATAAATGGCCATGTGTGTAACCTGTACAAAATTAAGCTTTTTAAAAATTACATACTGTAAGCAATTGAACCCAAATATCTAAGTGTACATTCTTTTCCGTACTACATTTCAGCCAATATTGTAGAACTAGAGTTTTAAAAGTTGCTATTACCAATTTTGTCTACTGTAGCAAGATACCTTAAGTTACAACAAAATCTTAGGAAATAAGACTGAATAATATCTGTTATAGAAATACCCTACTCTTTACCAACTCCCACCCTCCCCTGCCCCTTCAAAATCATAAGCAGCTCTCTTCTGTGACAGACAAATAACATAAGAATCGTGAAAACTCAATTCAACTTATGTAGCGTATCTCTTGGTCCACTGTCTGGCCATTCTGTCATGTTCTGCTCTGTTGGTCATATACTGAGTGGCAATACTTCCCACCAAAGGGTCGGCTGAGGGGGAAAGAAAAACTAGATTACTTTGGAGAGAGGAAAATAACATTTTACAGCCAGTTACAACAGAGTATCTGAGCTAATCTATCAGAAATACCACTCTCCCACTCTTGTGTTTTTCCTTCTAACAAGGAGATGAGGTGGGAAATTCTATTTCTCTCCCAACAAACACTCAATGGCGTTTCTCTGCTGTTAGTGTTCATGTTTAAGGCTCCAGCCTACCATGGACACAAGCTGTGTTCACATGATCTCCGTTCAGTGGCCCTCATCATGGCTCTGTGACTGCTATGAAACCTTAGCAGTGAGCCTAGGAGAAACCAGGGTGAGAGGTTAAAACCTGGACCTTTTCTCTGACCACAGAATCTTTACATTTGGTTTAGCCAGAAAAGCATTTTATAAATAAAAGAAAATGAAGGTCCAACAAAAATCACAATTCAGTAAATCATTAAGGAGGGGGAGCATTTTCAAAATTGAGGGCCACCTCAGTTTTGGGCTCTGGGCCAGGCCACAGGAAGCCTGCCATTTAGAGTAGGTGGTTTGTTTTAAGAGAATTATATGTGGCAATGATTCAAAATGCAAAAACTCCTCACAAACATCATGAAAGTCTTAAAACACCTTTTCCCTAGAACATATCAATTAGTGGTAAACTTGCTACACTTTTCAACCAGTGAATTCAACTTCTTGATTAATTTTTAAAAGTATTTAGGAGACTCATAAATAATAAAAAAATTATCAATAACCTTACCAGGATTACAGTCTGTAAGAAGTGAGCAGATAGAAAGGAGGACTTTAGAAATAGTTAGTGCTGGACTCCAATTATCTTTCAATATATCCAAGCAAATAACTCCTTGACTGTTAATATTACAGTGATATATTCTTGTCCGAAATGTAACCTAAAAAAATAAGGTAGTGCCAAACAATGTTCAAGCAGCAAAAACGTTTAACTAAATGATCCTAAAACAAACTCCCAGCCATTGTGGTTGTTAAATGTTAAAAGGTGAATACTACAGTAATTTAAAGCTGACAAGGAAGGTTAACACTGTGTGGTAAATCTGAGGTGAGATGGTATCCCTTCATACAATCTCTGGTATTGTCAATTTCATTTAAAAGTAGTGTTCAGTGAAAAAAGCAAAAGTTCAATACTTCCTTCTCACATTAACACTTCAAGTTTGAATAGCTGACTGTTTGCTGACCTCTTGTGTTAACTGGTAGTACTACACTGTTGGAAAGTAAGCTTCAGAACCAAACGCTCAGAACCATAAATCATCAGACACATGAAAAACTAGCCTGAGGTGTTTTAGGCTACATACCAGAAAAACCTGTACAAATTTGAAGATCTATTTTTGCTTTTTATGACCCATACACCAAATCCAGACATTCTACCAAAATCACCCAGACTAGACATTAACACAAGCCACATGAATTATCAGTTAACATGAATTATCATTTATTTTGTTTGGTTTCCTAAACTTTTGAGACACTAATGTAAAATTACTGTAATTACTGTTTTTAAAAAAAAAACCTTTCAATTCTTGCTACTTCTGACTGGACTTGAGAATCATAGATTATTGCGTGTTCAAGTAATGAGTGATTTGGGTGATCCCCACCTATCCTACTCAGAGAACTGGGGGATGATTTGAACAAAACCTAAAGTTTTTTAGAAAGACGTCAAAGCTTTACCAGGAGATTCTGATTCTCTAACTTTGTGTGCATTTTCTGTAAGGCAGAAAATAGGGGATTAATTCTGGGTTGCTAACATTACTATGAATAGCACACTTTGGTGTGGTGGCACACACTGTAATCCCAGTGCTCAGAATCACTGTGAGAGTTCAAAAGGCAGCCTGACATAGGAAGACCCTGTCTCATGAAAACAAAAACAGCATAATTTAAAACACTCACTCATAGATATGGTCTCTGCCAAACAACAAAGAAGTCTATTTCGGTACACTCACATATATAGATTCCTTAAGACATACTAGAAATCTAGTTTTGTGGTGAAAAACTAAATCAGGGACTTCTTACCTTTGGAGGTTTGAAGGGATATTCTGGAGTAAAAGTGATATCCAGAAAGAATACACCACCTTCATACACAGATCCTGGAGGTCCTAGAATGGTAGATCTCCACTCATAGATGTTGTCACCTTTGGGACCAGCACTGTGGAATAATGTATCAACAGGTAAATAGAATTCTTACATGGTCTCAAAAGAGGAAATGATCACTTCTCCTTTCCCTCTTTAATGTGTGGACTACCCTTAAAAAAAAAAACAAAAAAACAAAAAAACACTACCTTTTTAGGCAGAACTGAAGACAGTACTGCAATATACCCATCAGCCAAGTAAGTTGGTTGACAGAACGTTAAATCCCTTCTTAAGTAAGGACCTCTTAAACCTCTCCTTGACACATAAAACGCAAACAAGAGAGACACGTATTACCACGCAAAAGCAAACAGCGACACATGACAAATTTTTTCTTAGAGCTTCTCATTTGTTGGCATTTTAAGCACAAAAGTTTTATTTTTCTGACTTACTGGCTTTTCTTTTTTGCTCTTTAATCTCCATAATCTTACCCTAAAAAGAATGTAATAGATTGCTGTACTTTTCTGAGTGGGAGGAAGAGAATGACAAGTATCCAATTACAAATTACTCTTTTTTTTTTCCATGTATATCAAATACTGCCTCTGTACTCTCTAAACATTATAATTTGAACATAATCCAATCCTGGTACCTGTTAAATACCCTTGGGTATATATAATTTGCCCACAATACCTTTCCAAAGCATTGTATTTGTTTCCAGAGTGGTTTGTATTTAGTATATTAACATAATTTTAAACATCTTTACCCTACAAAGCCCGAAATCCATGAAGAACACCATATACCTGCTGCACAAATCAATAAATGGAGTACTATGGTATTGAAAAGAAATAAACAGTGGGGAAATGGTTTTGGCTTTAATGTAAAAAGCCCTTTCCCCAGCAAGGCTGTGACATGAGAAAATGGTACAGAGTGACTAGTTCACAAAACTTCATCTGAGTTGACTTAGACCTTTTAGGAACGGTGTCTGTCAAACATCAAAAAGGTCTGCACGAGAGTCAGTACTTAATTTCTACAGAGAATGAAAAGATGTGTGTTTGTAACTGTATGATGTGAACTGGATTTAAACACTTAATGTTCATGAATTAGGCAGTGCACTGTCAAGGGTGCTGAGACTGAACAGGACAAATACTGTTGTCAAGAGGCTGTCTACTAGCTGGTTAAAAATCAGGTTCAAGTCCTTTAAGAAGATGATGAGGGGAGAGAAATAAAAAGCCTACTAGGGATTCTACTTTCCTAGAACCTAATACAGTGTATAGATTTTTTTTCTTTCTTTACACCTGAATTTTGGAGTAGGAGAAGCATCAAAACATGGATTTGGTGAATGAGCTTACAGAAGAAAACATGCTGGGGAAACCGACACAGTACTGTCATTTTTACAGAAGGACCTGGCCAAGAGCAGAAAGTTGCTGTGTGACCTTAGCAACGTACTAAACCCTACAGTTTACTCAACCCAGGCTGATACCACCTGTCTCACAGGAATGTGTTTAGAATTAAAATGAGGTGCGGTGGCACATGCCTGTAATCCCAGTACTCTGGGAAGCTGAAGCAGGAGGATCACCAGAGACACACTGAGACTGTAGGCTATATACCCAGTCATTTCATTAAATGGTCCTGCTCACCACTGAATTTATTGTCAGTTATTTCCACTAGCTCAAACAGTATGATCCTTAAATATTTTCTTGTGGGCATTCCTAAAAATGATTAAAAACTTGTTCTTGATGAGGACAAATGGAGAGACCTTTTTCCACTACAGAGTCACTTAATATAGGCTGAAGCAAAGGAGAACTCTCAATCAGCTCTCATAGAAATAAGCTGTAACCTATCTAGTGGAAGGATTTTACCCTTATTACTTTTATCTCCTGAAATTAGAACAGGTTCTTCATGAGAAGTTTGCCTGCATGTTTGTATTCCCTCCCCTTATCCTAACCCCAGTGGCTGAAGGTATTAGGAAGTGTGGCCACTGGAAGTGAAATAGGTTATAAGGGTGGATGGGGGATTAGTGTCCTTCTAAAATACCCCTGTACACCCCCCAAGCTCTTTAGCTTGCTTCTGCCAATGTGAGGGAATGGACTAAGACAGCTGTCTGGAAACTTAAGAGGTCCCCTACCAGTCACTGAAACGGCCAGCACCTTGATCATGGACTTCCAGCCTCCAGAAACTGTGAAAAATCAGTTTGTTCTTTGTAATGATCTAAGATCTAAATTAAAAGACCTAGTCTGAATTATTTATAGATGAAGAACCATGCTGAGACAAGAAAGTTAAGCCCTGTAAGTCCAGTGCTGACAATATTCCAAGCTGTTTCCTAAAAATACCAGTTAGAAGCTATACTGCTTTTTGTTTACTTTGTGGTACTAACGATTAAATCCAGGGCTCTCTAAAGTATTTTTCAAAGTTCCCCAGGCTAGTGTTGAATTTGTGATTCTCCTGCCTCAGTGTCCCTCAGTGCTGGGACTATATAAGCATCAACCACCTTGCCCATCTACACCGTTTTCTTCATATCCAAACTGATGCTAAAAAACCTTTAAAAAAAAAATCATCTAACCTTGGAAATAACACAGTGGCTTGGGCTCAGTTCTATTAAAAGGTAAAGAATATACAGATAATTGGTGGATCTCAATTTACATTGAGCACAATAGTATATACAACTTTAAAAATTAAAGACTTCAGGCTGGGAATTTAGCTCAGTGGCACAAGTGCTTGCCTGGCAAGTGTGAGGTCATGAGCTCTATCCCTGGTATCAAAAAGGAAAAAAAAGGATTCCATGGAGGACTAATACTTGTCTATAAACAAACCTGTCCCTCTCTTTTGCCAGTGGAACCACTGGTACAGATTACTGGAAGTAGAGCAACCAGTTAGGACCATTAAGTCTTTTTTCTTAAGACAGGGCCTCTGGCTGTGCAGTTTAGGCTGGCCCCAAACTCATGGTGATCCTCCTGCTTCAGTCTCCTGCATGTTGGCATTACAGGAACATAAGTCTTGAAATTTTCAGTTTGTTATATATGACAGATAATTACAAATCCAAATATTGTTACTTTATAATTTAATGTACTTTTGAGTACAAACTTCAGAAAACAGTGAGAAAGGCTGCTTGTACAACATGAACTATAACAACAGAAAAATGTATTAATACATTTCTGTTAAAACCTCAAAAATGGAGGCTAAAGATGGCACAGAAATAAGTATTATGTGAAAAAATGTGCTATAGTTGAAATCATAAATTACACAACAGGAGTCCTGACCTGTGAGCCATGGGTATTACCGTGAAAGGTCTGAGAACCCACTGAAAAGACCAAGTAGTCTTGCCTGAATTAAAAACAATACAGAGCTTTAAGACATTGCGGTTACTAGATAATGCATATATACTTACATTTTTTTCTTAATTAGAAAAAAGCCAGAATTATGATACAAGGGCCTGCTCTATTTGAAGGGGAGGGTCTTTTTGCCTTCTCAGTTATGATAAAGTTAGGATCTATCAGTCTAGAAACTGAGCAGACCTAACTGTTATCACATGGCCAGCATCAAAACAGGCAACAGGCAAAATCTATGTGAGGGCTGTTGAGGGAGCAAGAGTCTGTTCAAGTGTCTTGCCCATTTTTCAATAAAATCACTCACTAGATTTACCCTCAGCTAAGGCATTCTGTCCCTTCTCTCTAACAGAAGAGACTTTTGGTACCACAGCAAAACATCTAACAACTTGAATTGTAAGCACTGGTGGCAGTACACTTTAGAAAAGCATGTAATTTAAAGTCAAATCTGAATGATTACAAATAGCAAAGTTGTGCATATAAAGGAAAGAGAAGTAACAACAACAAATGCACTTCACAATTTTGCCTGAAGTCTAACTGTGCCTTCATCTGGTTTCATCTGAAGTCATCTCAGTTTCATCTGAAGTCATCTCAGTTTTGCATGAGTTTGTTTTAAGCCAATTATTTAAAGTATCACAGAGATTATATTAAAAAGTATAAGACTATGCTCCCCCTCTTAATGCCCAATTATCCCTGTTTGCAGATGCTGAAATTTGATTGTCATTAGTCTGTATGAAGATTTCAGGATACAAAGAGACTGGCTATGCCATTTAGTTTTTTTTTCCTTCACTGTTTTCACTTCCATTAAAGCAACAGCACCCCACTGTAAAATTAACTGTGCAATTGAGTCCCCAATACATATCTCTTGATTTTGTTAAAAAGTGATAGAAAAGATTATACCACTCCAATAAGAAAACCTTTTCCTTAGATTCCCTGTTTCATTTTGAATACTGGGAATGGAACTCGACCTCATGCTTGCCAGGTGCTATGCTGCTGAGCTATATCCTGGGCCCTTGACTTCCTTTAAAAGCATTATAACTAAAGGCTATTTCAAAGGTTAATTTGTTCTCCTTTCACAAGTCGGGCTCAAAACTTCCAAATATCCTTCAGGCTGACATCAGTTGTGCCAAATTTGTTTGCTATTTTCAATCACTTCTTCCTCAATGCTTTCTTGATTGGTACCCTTCAACTCAGTGTAGTGGCAATTGGCACTGGCATAATGGCAGGAAATTGCTTTCCTGATCCTTGAGTTCTGTTCCACCCAGATCCGTGGATGAGCAAAGGATGAAAGAAAACAGTGTCTCCCATGTCCATGAAGTGCACATGGGTACTGTTCTGTTCGTAGTCCTGGATCCCGTGGAACATAAGGTCTACTCCACCCTCCCACTGGGGTAACCATGTGGCTTCAGGGAGCTCTTGTGGGTGCCTGCAAGCATGACCAGACAACTGTTGTTCTAGGCGGTGTGCTGCATTGTGGTCCAAACACATGATGTGATCACTGGACCGAAAAGGGAAATAGTGCAGATCCTGGTGCAAGGGGTGACGTCTTCTTGCCAGTATCTGGAAGGTTTGTTTATCAGCATTGTGTGCACAGCCATATCAGGTCCAGTAAAGCACTCCACATATTTCAGAATCTGAGGGAGTGCAGTATCTAAAGAGCTCTTCATCTTCTTGGAAACCCTGGATCTTTGAAATCATTTCTCATTGGCAGTATATTCTGACTGCAAAATGTTCATACTTCTCATCTGTAATCCTGGTGGTTTCATCTCCTTTCTGCAGATTTTTTGAAACTCATTCCGAAAGTATTGAATATCAGCATCAGATACCACATTTTTAATGGCAAGAAACCTGTTATCCTCATAAAATTTTCTCTGTCCCAATGTTAGCATACTGCAATTGTTATCCAAAGTATACTGCAATTGTTGATGCTGGACACTGGCCCGGGGACACAGTCCCCGAGGTGGTGTGAGTTGCCGGGGGGCCCCCGAGATGTCTCAGCACGATTGCAGGTTGTCACCGGTGAATGTCCGGAGTGTGGCTGCAGCAGCAGCAGAGCAGCACAGCGGGCAGCCAGGCCTCGCTCCCCTCGTGGTCCCGCCTCTGGCCCGCGCCCTAGTCAGCCCATTTAGATTTTCTTAGGATATTTAAGATTTGTTTGTAACCAAAACACTTCAAAATAAAGTATAAAACTTTGCACAAGGCAAAAAAAACCCCTCACAACTCAGTTTTTTCTTCTAAGTCAAAACCAATATATGCATTTTAAAAGATACTCATTTCTGACACAATATTTTATTTCTATAATGGCTTCTGACTTCATATGTACATAAACCTTAAGAGCAAGGATTATTCACAATGCACAAGACAGTTCTGGCACAGAAAAGTCTACTGACAGGCAACATCTCCACTGGGTAAACATGACAGGGACTCTTGACACTATATTGATGATCAGACAAAAGTCCAAAACTAATAGTTGGTAGTAACTTTTACATAATAAAAGTTATACAGAGGATAAACCCTAAGAAATTAATAAAACCAATTCTAAAAGACTGTCATTAGAGCAGTCTTACATGCAGCCCATGCAAGTTAGCAAGATCTTGTCTCAAAACAGATTTTTAAAGGGCTGGGAATATAGCTCAGTGGCTACCTGGGTTGTCCTACAATTTTCCAGTCTAACATTTCTCACAGTAATGTTTAACACAGGGTTGAAATTGATTATGTCTCACTGCCAGGTGACTTGAAACACCAGTGACACATGCCTGACTTTCCACTTGTACAAACAGTAGTACAAACTGCCCAGTGGGACAGTCATGCATGTACCACCCACTGGAGGCTCAAACTGGCAAGAACATACTAAGTTTCACTCTGTTTGTTTTATAATGGTGTTTTTGTGTCAACCCCTTCTTCCATCCTCAGTACTTAGTACAGATAGCTCTGTTCTTCTGTTTCAGACAGTATTACAGATTTCTTATCAAGAACATCCTGAAGCAAAGATAAAATCTACTTTTTAAATTTTTCATTGGAAGAAAAAAACCTTGGCTTAATAGACACATAAACCTCTAGCTTACATGTTATTTTAGGTGTAATTTTAAAGGTTTAGTGAGAAACAGCAGCAATGAATGAGTGAAGAAACAGGCAGAGCAGCTGAAGTGTAACCAGCATATTTCAAAAACAGGCAGAGACTCAGGACCAACTGTATTATAAGTTCACATCTACCCCTGTAATCCCAGCACTCGGGAGGTTGAAGCAGGAGGATCGTTGTGAGTTCGAGACCAGCCTGGGTTGGAAAGTGAGCTCAAGGCCAGCTTGAACTGCACAGTGAGGCCCTGTCTCAAAAAACCAAAAGTTCGCATTTACTTACTTAAAATCCCAAGTAATTCCTGATACCCCACAGTACAATTACTGCATAAAATGAAAATACTGCCATCCTCAGAAAGCAAGATGTAGTAAAGATTGCCTACAAACTACTACATCTGTGTCATGTAGAAGCTTCATAATAAAGCACATTACTTGTTAAATACATCACCCACACCCACCCCCCCACTGCCATCTCCATCTCTCAACAGATGCCTTTACAAGAGTGGTTCTCAATCAGGAAGTAACTGAAAACATTAGCATCTGTAGTCATTTCTGGACTGTCACACTGGGAGGGAAGGTACTGTTGGATTCTAGTAGGCAGAGGCTAGGGATGCTGCACATCCTACAATGCATCTAACCTCACCACAACAAAGCATCATTTCAGCCTAACTTACCAATAGTGCCAAGGTTGGGAAACCCTGCCTTAGAGGAAATGTGCTTAAGGTTAAGCTAGTAAAGCAACGAGCTTCAGTTTAAACCTGTTGTCAGACTCCAATGCTTGTCCCTTCATTTTACTGTTTTGTGCCTGGTACAGGAAAAGTTTCAACATGTATGGTTATTAGAAGATGTGCATGTACCCCACATGTCCTACAGACCCACTGTTCAAAGTGTGGTTCCTCAACAAGCAACATCAGCATCTCTTAGAAGCTGGTTAGGATGCAGACATGTGCTAGGTGCAGTGTCCCATGCTTGTAACCCTAGCTACTTTGGGAGGCTGAGGCAGGAGGATTGCAGTGCATGCAACTTAGCAAGATGCTGTCTCAAAAATTTAAAAAGGGCTGGGGTTATAAGTGGCTGAGTAAGCATAATGCCTTAGAGTTCAGTCCCTAATGCTGCCCCCTCCAAGCAGACTTCAGACTTTACCCCACCCTAAACAACCTGTATTTTAAGATAAACATTTCAAGTTCGAGAAGTCAGCTATGAAGAACATTAGGTGGTGGTGTATACCAACTCTACTTTCTGATTTTCTAGATTTAAATTACCATTTGTATTTTATGTAGTGCTCTCCTTCCCTGTCTATATCCTTTGCATAAAGAATCATGTATCAACCCTGGTTATGTTTTGTTCTATTTAGACTGCAAAAAAAAATCAATACCAAACACAAAATTTAGAAAATTCTTATAGAAAGAAATCTACAATCCAATCTATATTCCCTATGACATTATCCAAAGTTTCATTTTTTAATTTTCTTTTGCTAAGAAGTTCAGAGAATATGATAAACTAAGAAGGCAGCGATTTGTATCAAACGTGTATCTTCTCTCCCAATAATGATCTCCAAATGTAGAGAGGGAGAAAGTTGCCTTCTGCACATCAGCCCTGCTTGGCACAGCCAGAGAACTTTTATAAGAACTCCTTACCCTCAGTATTTCTTCATAAAACAGTAACCACTTGTAACCCAGAGGTGAATGGCAAAGAACTTGAAAAAAAAAAAAAATACAATCAGAAAACCTCACTAAAGACATTAACAGGCTAGTGACATGGTTTGGTGGTGGTTTTTTGGAGGTGGCGGTGGTCTTTTTTTGTCTTTTTGAGACAGGGTCTAACTATGTAGTTCAGGCTGGCCTTGAACTTCCAATGATCCCCCTGTCTCAGCCTCCTAAGTGCTGGGATTACAGGTGTGTACCACCTGACCCAGCAGTAAGTGCTTTTCAAAAGCAGGGCAAACACTCAGACCTATCAATTAAGTCAGCAGCTGTCTCATCCTTGGTGGGGGAAAAGGAAAGAAAGACACTCTGGTACTGCTAGGAGTGTACCAATCAGGTTACTGTACCTTGGAAAGACCTTGTAGGCCACAGGCCTACCTAAAGAATTCCCCAGTAAAGCTGGTGCCCACACAAGATTTCATAATGGGAAGATACTCAAGCACTTAGTCTGAAACAATCTAATCCACTGAATGGCCTCCCAGCATAGTCCCCAACTCCTGTTACACCAACGCGGAGAAAATGTAGCCTAGTGAATCAACAGCCAAAGGAATTTTCTTTTCCTTTTTTTCTTTGCAGAGCTGGGGATTAAACCTAGGGTTTCATGCACGCTAAGCACGTATTCTACCACTTAGCCACACCCCAGCCCCTTCAAAGAAATTCTTGACAGAAAAAAAATTCTTTTCTTTTTGAGACAGGGTCTCGCTATGCATTTTGGGCTGGCCTTGAACTCACTTTGTAGTCCAGGCTGATCTTGAACCATGCAACAATCCTCCTGTCTCTGCCTCCAAAGTGCTGGGATCACAGGTGTGCACCACCATGCCCAAGCGTGATATAAATTTCTGTAAAACACAAAGGCTACCACCTTGTGGTCTATGGAAGCTATAGGATTCACTTTTAAAAATATGTTCCAAACCAGAAAGAAAACAAATATGGGGATGGATATTTACACAGAATGCTTTAGTCATTTGGGTGCATGCTTTTCTTTTTTTTTTTTTTTTTTTTTTTTTTTTTTTTTTTTGCGGCACCGGGGATCGAACTCACAGCCTCGCGCCTGCCAGGGCAGGCGCTTAAGCCACTGAGCCAAACTCCCGGCCCTTGGGTGCATGCTTTTCTATGAATCAGACTTTAAATCTCTAGAGTAGTAACTTCACATACATACTACAGGGCCTGGTTTAATATCAGCTAACAATACTTAATCAATATGTACCAATGCTTAAGATTACACAATGTTTTAAAATTAGGTGAAATAATTAACAATACCACATAGGTTCAATCTTGCCCAGCTAGTCATTCAAGTACAGTTTTACTATATATGCTGCTGCTTCAGAAAGTAGTAAACAGTCCAATTTGTCTAGAAATTGACATTCCAATAATTACATGCACATAGAATAAGGACACTATTTTTAAAAGAAAACTGCTTCCAAGATAAACTGTCAGCAGAGTTAAGATACTTCTGTAAGCAAGGATGGCAAAGAGCAGGTATCATGGGTCAGTACTCTGAATTAGGAATAGCTGGATTAGGAAAGTTTTTACTAAACTTGAGTGAGGAATCATGCTTTAATTTACCTATCAGTATGTGTCGGGGGTCCATAAGCAAACAAATGAAAAGACAATCTAGTTCCACAAGAGCCTTAATTAAAATTAAAAGATCAGCATTCCTTGTGTTTCAAAAGCCGTTTTTCTATGAATGGTTAAACTAGGTAGGTACCCTCAGGATAAAAGTGGAGTCAACAATAGCTCTTTTGGGCAGGAACTACACAGACATGACTTACAACCTTTTTAATTTGCTAGAAAAACAGCATCAGTGCAGAGTCAGATTTTAAGCACTTGGCAGTTATTCCTGTATCCCTACTAAATATTCCAGAACCAATGTCTCTGCCTCATAGTCCAGCTTTTTAAGATGCAATGCTTCTGTTTGCATGTATAAAACTGCTATCTGAATGACTAAACAAATAGATTATTAGTTTCTCAAAGACTTTTGTAAATAAGGAGGGGAAGATGGGTTGAAGGCGGGGGGGGGGATTGGGAAAAAAAGAAGCAAGATATATCATGTACAGGTACAAATTTCCTATGATGAGTGTTATAATTATGTGTATCTACAATGTACCAATAAAATTTTGAAATGCAAAAAACAATGCTCCAAGGGCTGGGAGTTTGGCTCAGTGGCTTAAGTACCTGCCCTGGCAGGTGTGAGCTTGTGAGTTCGATCCCTGGTGCCGCAAAAATAAATAAATAAATAAATAAAAAACAACGCTCCAGGGAAAAAAAAATTGAGGGAGGGGAATCATGAAAGATTCTTTGTTGATGCTGGGTATGGTATATGGGAATTCACTTGTCTCTGCATTTTTGTGTACGTTACCGTTTTTCCATAATAAACCTTTTTTTTTGTATCAGGGATCAAACTCACAACCTCGCACCTGCCAGGCAGACACTTAGACCACTGAGCTAACTCCCCGGCCCTACTTTTTGAGACAGGGTCTCCCTATGCAGTTCAGGCTGGCCTTGAACTTACTGTGTAGCCCAGGCTGGTCTCAAACTCCATAATAAAACATTAAAAATAAATAAATAAATAAAGCATCACCTCATAGCAGCCAGGAAGCTTAAAGAACTGTGAAAGGACAAAGCAGAGGGAGATACATGCTCCAGAGGCATGCGGCCAGTGACACACCTCTCCCAACCAGGCCCCACCTTCTAACATCACAGTTAGCTACAAACTGATCAATCCACTGATGAGAAACACCCTCTACAAAAACCCACCTCTGAACACATGAGACCTGGGGGACCATTCTAGATCTAAACCATAACACGAGTGCACATTTGTTTCTTCTTGGTCCTTTTCTTTTGCAACCTAGACCACCACAGGCTGCCACCTTGAAATATAAGGTTGTGGCCACACCCACACCTGGTCAAGCGAAAATAGAAAAATCTGAGTCTGACACTGTAGAGAGGCCTATTCCATGTACTCAGACCTTTTCAGAAAGGGAAGCTAGCTTCTTATTCAATTGACTAATTCAGTTATATTTTGATTTTCTATACAATCCATCATTGTTAAGATACCACTCAAGCATGTATCTTGGGAGTTGTACAGAATGAAAGGAGAAACGACCCCCGCTCCCCCCGCAAAAAAAAAAGACGATTCGTTTCTGGTTCTTAAAGAGTGATCGGTTCACAGGACAGGACCAATTCTACTGCAGTGGGAACTGTATTACAGGTAAGTGAAAGGCAGGGAACAAGATCTTGTGCACCCTCCATACATTTCATGCTGACCCATAAAAGCAACACTGTCACAAGGAAAACTAAAGAGTTTCAAAATTCTCATTCAGGAACTTACAGGTTTTACTCCATTCTAAGGAAAGATTCTGCAGTGTACCTTTAATTATGAAATTAATTTTAACTAAAGATTCCTCATACTTTTATTTCCTGTACGGTTTCCACACTACAACTGCTGCCAGTCTCAGACTGGGGGTGCCTGAAATGGGAGGGGAGGGTCTAGGCAAATGACTGCAAGGTCAATGGGAAAAACAGGACTTGATACAGGTGTTAATGTGCAACAAACAGACCAGCATTTTGCTAGAGTTGTTTCATCTTACACAGTGATTTCTGGGCCACATGTTACTGTGTAATATAAATCTATAATTTTGTTTGGTAAATCTGCTCTAAAAAATGTTCTAATGTGAGCCAGGCGTGGTGGCGCACGCCTTTAATCCCAGCACTCGGGAGGCTGAGGTAGGAGGAGCGTTGTGAGTTTGAGGCCGGCTTGGGCTACAACGCGAGCGCAAGGCTGGCCTGAGCTACATAGTGTAACCCTGCCTCAAAAAACTCCCAGGGCTGGGAGTTTGGCTCAGTGGCTTAAGCGCCTGCCCTGGCAGGTATGAGGTTGTGAGTTTGATCCCTGGTGCCCAAAAAAAAAAAAAAAGTTCTAATGTGGCCAGGCATGGTGGTGTACTCCTACAATCCCAGTACTTGGGAGGCTGAGATGGGAGGATCCGCAGCAGTTAAGAGGCCAGCCGGGGCTACACAGTGAGTTCAAGGCTGACCTGGACTACCTAGGTCAAAACAAACTATCATAGTTACCCTATTTTATAAAGTAACACTTTGAACATTTTTCTATGCTGCCCAATAGTTGTGGCAGCTTCCTCCCCTCCCTTTTCCTTCCCACCCTCCTCTCCAGCTGTCTCTTCCCCACTCTCCTAACTTGAATTGAACCCTAGCCCTTCACACTGAGGTACATCCCTGGTGCCCTCTCTTTACATTTCATGCTTTTTGGGGGGAGGGGAGAGTACTGGAAATCGAACTGAGGACCTTGTGCTTGCCAGGCAGGTGCTTTGCCACTGAGCTAAATCCTCGGCCCTACATTTTATTTTGAGACAAGAACTCATTAAGTCGCAAACTTGAAATCCTCCTGCCTCAGCCTCCCAAAAGCATGTGTATACCACTTTACCCAGCTGTCTTCGTGCTGCTTCTTCATCCTCAACCTGCACCCTCCTTCAAGGACATCTATGTTTACTCCCTGCCGCTTCCCTCAGGACAGAATTCTAGGATGCCTTGCCTAAAACGATGTTTCCATCAGGGAAAGCATATGTGGCTGTCCCAAGACCGTTTCCAGGAATCCACAAGGTCAAGACTGTTCACAAATTAAAACATCATCTGCCATTTTACTCCCATTCACTCCCACCTGTGCTGTGAGATTTTACTGGGGCTGCGGCAGATGTAATGCCACAGCAGCCCAAATACAGAAGCAGATCTGAAAAGCCAGCTGTCTTCTATTAAATAAGACAGTAAAGCAATTTGCAAATATGTGAAACAGTGCTAGCCTTCTAAGTCTTTTAATTTTGGAAAACAGTTATTTTCACTAAAATGTTAACTTTTGTTTTAATTTTAATGTGTACTTTAATTTTCAATATAGTAAAAACCCTAATTAACCATATAATCAAAAACTCCTCGGTCTCCATTACATTTTTTTCCTTTAGTGCTGGGGATCCAGCCTCAGGGATTTGGGCACAGTATGCAAGCCCTCTACTGATGCTACACCCCAGCCCTGTCATGTGATCTTAAAGCCAAAAAGTTTGATACTACTCCAATTGGCTAACCATTAAAATAACCATTGAGCTCTTACTCCCACTAGACATTAAAAGACAAAATGAAAACTAGAAACTTTTAAGAACTAGAAAAAATGAAGTGAACAGTTACATAGTTCTGGGAAGGGGAAGCCCCGTGTATCTTGACAACTTGTAGCAGAGACTGTCAATGTCTAAACCATATCTCTGTATGATAGTTAGCAAAAGTGTAGGTAAAATAACTCCCTGGGGTGGTTTTACACTACGGATTCCTTGAAACTTCTCCAAGACATAAGAATCCAATTATCTTCTCTCAGAATATAGGTTGGTAGTATCTGTATTGAAAAGAGATGCAGTATGGCCTCCCAATCTAGGATTTTTTTTTTTAATGGAGAGATGGGTTCTCCGTTGGCTTATGTGCAGCTATAGGTCGCTTTTTTCTGTGCACCCCGGAGACCCTAACCACCATGGAGATCTGACTACTCTGAGGGTTTCATAATTCAGAGTTCACATGGAAAGACCATATGGATCACCTATTTGTCTTCCCAGCTCAGGACTGTGAGTGAGGGCACTTTCAGAAGACTGAGGCCCAGCAGCCTCAGGAACTGCCTCAGAGAATGGGAGTGAGAACCAACCAGCTGAGCCCAACCCCAGTCAGCCTTCTGACCTAAGAAAGGTTATAGTAATCATAAATGGTGTTAGTTGTTTTATGCCACCTACTTACGGTGTCCGTTATGCAACAATAAATAACTGGTATACTCCCTCAAAAGCAGCCTCAACCACTAACAGTTCTTTGGATGGCATAATTCTGAAGCATCCTGGAAACCCTAACCATCAAGTATTTTACCCAGTGTCCAAGAATTTCCCAGTAGGTAAGTCTCATGGTGGGAGCAGTTTGGTAAAATATACCTTACTGACTACTCTTCTTCAACTTCCTAACTCTTACTTTTATCCTCTGCACCTTGAAATGAACTTCAGTGATTAAATTCAAAATCTCAAGAATCTCCTTCTGGGCCACTGAAATGGAGACACCACTTAAGTTGAAACATACACACAGCAAAAGATGAACAAAAAGCAGAAACCATGTTTATAAGAAGGCAGTTAAAGGAAGAGATGAAAAACTCAGAACACTGGTAACCTGTACTTAATAGCAAAATTTTCTAGGAGACCCTTTGCAACAGTAATTTTCCTTTTCAGAACATATCCTAAGGAAATAACTGGATGTGTGCAATGGCTATAGCATTGGGATTTTATAAAACCCTTTTGTATGATGAAAATAACTGGAATGAAAAAAATCTGGAGTGAGCTAAATTGCTATCAAGACATGGGTCACATAAATTATGATGCAGCCATACCAAACAGGGAAAGAAATACATAATGCATTTATTGGGGGAAAAGTTCTATAATAGTATGCAAACAACCTCATTTTTATAAGATACATAATATAACTAAACAAACTCTTAGTAGTGGTTAGACCTAGAGGATGAGATACAGACTTAGAGGATGAGAGAAAATCTAAAGAATAAAAGGTGAAACTGATGGACTCCAATCCACCTAGTAACTGAGAAAGAAAAGTAAAGTAGTAAGAGCAAGAAACTATGTTTACTGTGTGGTAAATAGGGTTTCTGACTAGAAAGCCACTGCTTTAAGGCTTTGGGGAAGGTAAGGGCTTACTGGATCTGGGCTACCAGTATCCTTACTCTAGCCATTCAAGGCTTGCTTTATTTAAAACCAGTTTTCAATTTTTTAGAACACAGCAGCTTTGGATCCCAGGAAAGATCTTTTGATACATTCATTCTTGTTTCTTAGGGCTTAAATATGTTTTCAGCAGTGACCCATTGATATCCAGGTTGAGTATACCTTATCCAGAATGCTTGAGAAAACAGAAGTGTTTCTGGGTTTCAGATTTTTGGGAATTTTGGGCTATCTGCATGTAAATAATGAGCTATCCTGGTGGTAGACCCAAGTATAAACTGGAATTTGTGTATGCTTCACACACACTCTATATACACAGCCTGAAGTTAATTTTAGACAGTATTTTTAGTCTGCCTGAATTTTGGCTGTGATGTCACATAAGGTCAGGTGTAGATTTTCCATTTGTGTCATGTCCACACTAAAAAAAGTTTTGAACTTGGAAACATTTTGGATTTTCAGATTATGGATATTCGACTTGCACTACATCTTTGGGTTAAAAATCTAAAACAACTGTTCATAGAATATGTGCTTAAAGTGCTCCCATTCCTAGCTAAACGCTTTTAAAATCACTAGTGAATATATGGTTCCAGTCTTCAGTGTCTCTATGGTGAAGCCGAAGAAGAGACATTGGCCCTATGATAAAAGCTTCAAGTGACATTTGAAAATTTGGAAATAACCTAGAAAGACTGGACATCATCTCACCATCTTGCTTTCTCACTTCTCTTCAATTTAGGTGCTCTTGCCCAGCCTCTTTCCAGAAACTGCTGGAGACAGGGAACTGAGAGACTAAATCTCAGGAGAGATTGCAAACACAGCAACAGTGTAACAGAACGGGCTCAAATTTATTCCCAACAATGGGGAGCAAGTCTGGCTTAAAAAGGAGTCGGGCAGCCTGATAGCTCACACAGGAGACCCTTCTTCCAAAAGACAGTGCTCCTCCTCCTGTTTTTAATGTAGAAACAAATTGTTAGCTAAATAGTCGATGCATTTCCCACTCATTTAGTTGAAACAATTATACACAAATAAAGATGAAAATAACAAGCAAAAGCAAGTTTGAATTCTTCAGAATTTATCACAGATTTGTTCTGTTCTAATAACTGTACTTTAAAAATATGCCAAGAAGCCGGGCGTGGTGGCGCACGCCTTTAATTCCAGCACTCGGGAGGCTGAGGTAGGAGGAGCGTTGTGAGTTCGAGGCCAGCTTGGGCTACAACGCGAGTGCAAGGCTGGCCTGAGCTACATAGTGCGACCCTGCCTTAAAAAACCAGGGCTGGGAGTTTGGCTCAGTGCCTTAAGCGCCTGCCCTGGCAGGCGCGAGGTTGTGAGTTCAATCCCCAGTGCCGCAAAAAAAAAAAAAAAAAAAAAATGCCAAGAACATAAAACAAAGGCAGATAAATCCTAACGTAAAACACTTGACTCTTACCTAAATTCTTTGAATTACGAAAGATGTCATATCTGTCTTAAAGACTGGGAAACAGACTCAGAAGGTTAAACGATGTGCTTGCATGTCATAAAACTTAGGAAAACCAGAACCAGAACTGATCTCCAACAGAATATTCTTTCCACAACACCCACAGAGCTTAATAAAGTGATCTGTCTTCGGAGTCACTGTAAGAGTTGTTAAATCAGGTCTGCCTTTCTAGCTTATTTCCATTTCCCTTTCACATTTGGATGGGAGTTGGAGTTACATAGAAACAAAAAATCTTGTAATCTGCCAAAAGATGTTACTAAAATTTCTGAGGTATTTACTTTATTTGCAGAAATGAACTAGTTGCAAATAAACGTTTCCCCAACAAAGCACTCAGTACTGAGTAGGGGAAAGATTTCAATAAGAGTGTCACAACTCCAAAAGTGCTGGGAACCCCCACCTTAGTGAAGACGGCTTAGTGGGAAACAAGCATCAATTCAACTGACTGTACCAAATGTTATGCTCCTAAACTGCAAAGAGAACAATAAATAGTTGTTTTGGAGGGTTTTGTTTGTTTGTTTCCTTTCCTCCTAAAGCTAAAAGGCAGGTATAGAACCTGACACCTACTTTCTCCAGCTCAGAATTTAGGCTTGTCCCACACAAGGCCCAGAAACTCCGACTAGCTCTGACTTTCTCTATATTTCATTCTAGCTGAGAAAGGTACTGGCAAGTGCAGCAGTCACTAGAATGACCTTACATTGAAATGTGAGGCCAACCCCTGCTTGGGGATACAATATCACCCACTGCTCAGTGCTCTTGTGAAGCTGAGGCCTCTGCAACCTTTGTTCCTTCCCTCTCCATTACAGAGACCTGTAACTCTGAACTAGCAGGAAGTAACAGGGTCAGGGGTGAGGAGAGCTTTTTACTGCACTTTTGACTCTCTAGTGTCTTCCTTGGCCCCAAATGGCCTGGATAGAAAGAAGGACAAAAAGAAAAACGGAAAAGGAAGAGGCTGTTTATATTTCCAAGAGGCTGAGTGACTGAATGAGTGAGCCTTAAATGTGAGATACAGGGCTGGGCTTAGCGGGGAGGGTGTGCCTGCTTTCCCAGTGCCAACTTTCTCGATCCTGCTGTTCATACATTCCCTTCTAGCTCAACAGCAAACAGGTGTTGCAGCAGCCACTAAAGAAGCCCACAGGTTAAGCACTGATATGTGACATTTTGCAGCTGCCTAAGTAACAAGACTAGTACAGGGTCTGGTAAGCAGACACACAGGACTTTCACCAGTGGCCACTGGTCAGCCCCTAATCTGGCTTGTAAATTAACACACGGCCATATATACACAACCTCATGTTGGTATTTCTTGATCAAGTCATTTAATATCAAGGGACTATAAAGCAACATCCCCAAATAGAGAAAGGTTCTTTCTAACAAAGATGTCATATTCTAAGAAAACAAACTCAGAGAATTAACTGCTAAGGTATGTACCTATTTAGGATAGGTTGCATGCAAAAGGCCAAAAAGCAAGACAAGTTGTGATTAAAAGAAAGGAGGCAGTTGTTTCATAAGCTTAAGATAAAGAGTTTGGCTTTGAGGTCCCAAATGGGGTTAAGAGCCTAAATTAAAGGATATGAAATATAAGGGGGGGAAATTTTAAATCTTTTTTTCTTAAAAGAAAAAGGTAACCATAATTTAAGTACTGGACCAGGGTGCAGGGAGGGAAGACATTATCTCAGAACATACTCATAAAGATCATAGATTGAATACATCCATTAACAACTTTTACTCTTCTAAAATCCATCAACATTACAGTAAGCCATAAACATCCAAAGGAGAAACAGTAGGAAGGCAACAGCAACAAAAGTTTGGAAGCTAAGGCAAACAGACAAGTGTTCAAGGGTCTGACATATTCAGGAAGTGTTAACAGGTTCCTGAAAGTTTGACCCATCTATGGTACATACGTGACTGTCCCATTAGGTGGTTTGAGCCACCAGTGGGGGTAAAGCAAGCTATTTAACCTCAGACAACAGACTTCAAATGAGAGCTGCTGGGCAGTGACACACGAATTCTCACCCCATTGTGAACATGTTAATCCTAAACTGGCTGTGAAGGAAGCCAAGAATGAACCCATATATTCCACATGTAGTAGTTGAAAGATGGGAGTCTGTGGTGCCTCTGGAACTTGGGAGACAGGTTTATTAGTTTAAGGATATGTCTTGGTTAAAACTAAAGAGCAAATTCCAAGCCATTTGTGATAGCATTTTAAGATGGGCTTCTTGATCTCTTCAAGTGTAGGCGGAAGTTGTGATTTTTTTTTTTTTAATAGCCAATGGAACGTGGCAGAGTTGATGGGATGACACTTCTAGACCAGGTTATGTTTCACTTCTGTAAGATTCAGTGTTTCCTGACTGGAGAAAGTCTTCTGCTAACACTGAAGAAACAAACTGCCTATGGAGACGGATAGTGAATGGCAAGTGGCTGCTAGGAGCTATAAGTCTCTGTCCTACAGCTGCAAAGAACTGAATTCTGCCACCTACAATGTGAGCTTGGAAGGGTTTCAGACGAGGACACAGACCCGGCCAACTCCTTGACTGCAGGCCAAAGACTGTGAGCAAATGACTAAGCTAAGCTGTCCCTGACCCACGTTAACTGTGAAATACTGAGTATGTGTACTGTTTTGAACTGCTCAATTTATAATAAACTGTTAAGCAGCAACAGAAATCTTGTTGAACTGCGGTTTTCTATGGAGGGTAAAACAGAGTGAACACAGACACAGAAATTTAATAAAACTTTCCACACTATGAGTTTCCAAATTGAAAGGACACAGTACTTAGAAAATGTACCCCGGCCTGAGCTACATAGTGCGACCCTGCCTCGAAAAAACTAGGGCTGGGAGTTTGGCCCAGCAGCTTAAGTGCCTGTCTGGCAGGCATGAGGCTGTGAGTTTAATCCCTGGTGCTGCAAAAAAAACAAAAAAAACAAAAAAAAGAAAATGTACCTACATGGGACAAACCATGTGGGGCCCAGAAGGAGAGAAGCCAGATACCCCCTCCCCGACATGCTCCAATCAGCAGAAGCCATGCTGGGTCCAGGAGGAGCATGTCAAGAAGCCAGTTCACCTTTGCAGTAAGCTGCGCAAACCATGCAGGGCCCAGAAGACAGAAGCCACATCACCCTGCCCATGAGGTATAAAAACAACTAAATGCTTGTCATTGTTTGACTGACTCTGCAGGCCTAAGGTTGAAAGTCTGAGCATCTACTAGGAGGCTAACAGTATGCAACATAGCAAATACAGGGATTTCCTTCTGTCTTGTTTTTTTTTTAGAGATTTTTTTTTTTTTATTTTAAAGATAGTAAGATACAACAGAACATAACAGAATAAAGTCAATCTAAACAAAGCAGTAGGACTGGTACAAAACTTCAAAGACCGATAATGTGAATACAGTAGCTACAATAGCATACCTTGCTATCTACAGATTAGCTGACCATTCCAACAGGTGTAGAATTGAACCAAAAACAAAACAATACAAAATCAATAAAAACAATATAAAATAAAGGAAAAAGAAAAATAATAACGATCAGAGTAAAGCAAAATGGTGAGAACCACATTGGTCCTCGAAGACAAGACAGAAGAGAGTCCCCCATATCTGCAACATTGCCTACTGTCATCATGCAAAGAGACATTCAGGGTGCCAATCAGAGGCCTGCAAAATTTATGAAAAAACACTAGCGTTTAGTTGCTTTATGTACCTTAGTTGCCATCAATCTAGCCAGACCTCAGAGCCAGCAGCTTGCTTGGGGGGGGCGGGGAATACGTCCTTGATTGCGCCGGTGCCAGGCGGTCCCAGCGAGGTGGGGCCCGGTTCGACCCATTCTGGTTCTCCTCTGGGGTGGCGAAGCCCCCAACCCGGAAGGCGGATTAGTTCTCCCTTGATGTGGGCTGGCGCCGTGTGGTCCCAGCGAGGTGGGGCCTGGTTCGACCCATTCTGGTTCTCCTCCGGGGTGGCGGAGCCCCCAACCCCCTTCTGTCTTGTTTTTGAAATCCAATACTGTTCCTCACTGCTTTGTTCTGTTCCAATTTATTGTTTTAGTTTACTCAATGTTCTGTTTTGACTGGTTTTATTCTGTTTTGTTTCATTTGGTTTTGCTATGTCTGATGGAATGGACAACTACTGTGAAGATAGCAAGATATATTATGGTGGCCATTGTTGATTTCCTATTCTGCCTCGAAGTTCTGTATGGCTTTCACTGCTTTCTTTTGGATTGGCTTTACCCTGTTTTGTTGGGCTTTATTCTTTTTGAAAGAGAGGGAGAGGGAGAGGAAGAGGGAGAGGGAGAGGGAAGAGAAAAGAAAAAGAAAAAGAAAAAGAAAAAGAAAAAGAAAAAGAAAAAGAAAGACAGACAGACCGACCGACCTACACAAGGCACATTCAGATTTCCATGGACAGAAAAGGTAATATGCAAGGCACTCTGTATCAACTACTTTTGAATTTCAACACCTAGCAGTAAGCAGTAGGAATAGTTGATTCTAGGGCAATGTCTTTAAAACGATTTCTAACACAAATTCTACACCCGAGCAATCAGTCAAATATATTCCAAGAACAGAAATCTTTCCAGACATTTATCTCCCAGAATTCCTTTTCCCTGAGAAATTACTAGGGAATGTACTCTGTGAGACAAAGGAAGATAAAGGAAACAAAAATTCAATGGAGAGCAGTATAGCACTCAAAAGAGACTATGACAAAAAAGCCTCATGATGGTTGTGTACAGACTTAACAGCCTGTCCAAATGGAGTAAGTTAAAAAGCTCCCAAAAAGATAAAATATGTATATAAACTGATACTTCTGAATATCTTTTGGGAAGGTTTAGACAATGAAAATGTAGCATAGAAACTATGGAGTGGGAAGGTAAGAATCAGAAGGGGAAAAGGAAGAGGAGAAAAGTAATAAATCTAGAGGGAAGAAGTGTTATATAGGGAAGGAATATTCCCAACACCTACAGTTTAAAGGAGGAGAGGTTTGTTCTGGTTTCTGGTATTCAGAGGATTTAGTCCATGGCTGAATGGCTGGCAAACCAGAAACAGTAGTGGAAACACATGGCAAAGAAGAGCTGCTTAAACCCCCACAAGCAGCCATGAAGCAGAAAGATGAGACCCAGGGACCAGAATACACCCTTCCCAGGTCACACCACCAGTTTGCCTCCGAATAACACAGTCACCTGTAAACTCATCAGTGGATTAACTCATGATCCAGTCACTTTCTGAACATGAGACTTTCCGGGGATATTTTAGATAATCCTACACAAACTGTGATCCAAAATAAACTTTGACTCCTTTATGTTGTGGGTGTCAGGAATTTTGCTTCTGTGACAGGAAAGCAACTAATGCAAAACCCTAAAGAGATATCTGAGTCCTTAAATTATGCTAGTATGCAACTGTAATAAAAATGAAAATTAAAAGATGGAAAGTAAAAACAAACATAATATCTTTGGATCATGTTATACAGTTTTTTTACCGATTCAAATTCCTCTTTACTACCTTGAAGTGACCGAAAACCAGTCTCTTAAGAAACAAAAAAAATTCCAGAACACTGAAAACATCACCCTGTTCTGAAATAACAACATTCAAATGTCAATGAATGAAGTAGAAAGCCTGAAAGACTAATGATATCCAATAACTGGGACTACTACAATAGCAGTAACAGAAGTGAAGAGATCCAAAGTACTTCATGGCAAAAATCCTGAAGAATTATCAGTAAACCATAGATCCTGTGCACACATTAACACATATACAAATAAGATATCTACATTCGGTCCTCAAAGAGCAGAATGAAACACAAACTGTCTCTTCCTGGCCTGCTCAGTCTATCAAAAGTACTGTTAACCACGCATCCGAAACATCATTCCAAGCACCACTTGCAGTACTTGCTAAGACATTATTTGCTAAATAAATAAGAAATGCCTTCATGCATATAACCTTGTCTATTTAATATATTAACATTTAAAAAGCCCAGTGTGCCCCAATTTTAGCTCAGAAAATGATCAACGTAAGTTGTATGCTTAATTAATTCATTTGTTGTTGTATGCAATTATTTCAAAGTGCAGTGTACACACTAAGGTCTTACCTGATTCTATTTCAAGCAGCTAAAATTCAGGTTTAAAAAATACTCTTTTAGGGTTGCAGATTTAGCTCAGTGGCAAAGCACCTGCCTGGCAAGTGCAAGGTCCTGAGTTCGATCCCTGGTACCAATAAATAAAATAAAATAAAATAAAATAAGCCGGGCATGGTGGCACATGCCTTTAATCCCAGCACTCGGGAGGCTGAGGTAGGTGGAGCGTTGTGAGTTCGAGACCCACTTGAACTACCACGTGAGTGCAAGGCTGGCCTGAGCTACATAGTGCGACCCTGCCTCAAAAAACTAGGGCTGGGAGTTTGGCTCAGTGGCTTAAGCGCCTGTCTGCAGGTGCAAGGCTGTAAATTCAATCCCCAGTGCCACAAAAATAAAAAATTAAAAAAAAATAATGAAATAAAATAAAATATTCTTTTAAAAACGGTATTTTGGCCAGGGATAGAGCTCAGCTGCACAGCACCTGCCTGGCAAGTGTAAGGTCCTGAGTTTGACTCCTGGTACCTAGATAAATAAAAACACTATTTTGTTCATGGACAGATGAATGGATAAATAAAATGTGGCATTGTACTGGGTGATATACTATGTACCCCCAAGCCCTCATATACATTTGATGGTGATGTGAGTGCTCCACCCATCAGGGGTGGAGCTGAGATACAGTGTAAAGGAGGTGGGTCTTCCTCTTTTACGCTTCTGCCCCCTCTCTCTTACCAGCGTGCCTTGCTTTTTGCGGCCGCCATGAACAGCAGCTCCGCCACACGATGCTGCCTTGGAGTCAACTAAGTATGGACCAAAACGCCTGAGAACTGTAAGAAATAAACCTTTCCTTCCCTTATTTTGGGCGTCAGGTGTTTTGTCTTGGCAATGAGTGAAAAGTAAGTAAGACAGGCATGTACATATACATACGATCTACATATACCATGTATATGTATATGTGTGGGGAATATTATTCATTCTTAAAACAGAATGAAATCCTGCCATTTGCAATAGGATGGATGAACTTAGAGAACATTGTGATGAATGATAAAAGCCAGGCACAGAAAGACTACATGATTTCCACCTATATGTGCAATTTAAAACAGTGGAACTCCCAAAAACACAGAGAAGAAAGGCAGATGTCAGGGGCTGAGGAATCTTGTTCAAAGGGTGCAAAATTTCAGGCACAAAGGATGAGTAAATTCTACAGAAAAATAATCACACACTATTTAACTCATGGTATAACCACTAAAATACAGTGTATTTCTGACCACTAATTATATCCCAGAATTGTGTTAACTAAAGGCCTTTTCAGTAGCTGGCTATTTTTGGCTGGGCCTGGTGGTGCACAAACCACATAGTGAGACCCCGTCCCATAAACAAACAAACCAACCATTTTACTGTTTTGTTAATGTGTGCTTACGCTGACAGTGCCATCGAACAGACACACAAGGGGGCATACCACCTAAGAAACTGTTAAAAACAAAATAAAATTGGTGTACTCAAGATGTTTGGCAAAATCAAGTTAATGAGGTACAATCATCAGTGTTTTAGTTGTTTTTCTTGTTGCTGAGATAAAATATCCAACACCTACAAGTTTAGGGAGAAAAGGCTTATTTCGCCCACTGTTCAGAGGTTTTAGTCCATAGTTGGCTGACTTCAGGGCAGGATGGCACATGGCAGAGGGGGATCACAGAGGAGAAAACAGTTCATTGCAGGCAAAGACAGTAAAAGCAACAAGGGACCATAACAGGATCTTTCTGCCCCTTTTATACTCTCCAAACTATTTAGGGTGGGCAGCACTCACACCCTTAATCCTAGGGGCCTGGAACCCAGCACTGCACCACAAGTCAATCCCAGCGTCGCATGCTCTAGATCCAGCCACCTCCAAAAAAGTCCCTGTGACTGCATGAGGCTTTGCGGGGACGTCTAGACACAAGCTATAACAGCCAGCACTGGAGAAATAGCAGCTGCAGCACTAGACTCAAAGCCTACAGAAACCTGATCAGGGGATGGAACATTCATCTTCAGTTAGGTAAGGTGAAAGCAATTAGAAAGCCAGAAAGCCGATGCTGTGCTCGTGCACAGGCAGACAAATGAGCATTGTGTTTCAGTTTGGTAAACTGGATTTCTCCTGCAGCAATGCTACCAGACCTTCACATCGAGACATCCTTACACATCTGCTGTGTGTAAAACTCACATTCAGAACACGGTTCCACCATCAAAAAATGTAAAGGAAAATGGGAGTGACTCTCACCTTTGGGACTGCTAGGCACAGAACAGTGAGGATATAAAATAACAGTATAACATACCATGTTTTTAATGACAGTACAATAAACCTGTAAAAGTATCTATTTTGACCTTACTATTTGTTCAACATTATGTTAAGCACAAAAGAAATTTGCCTGCTGGGTGGGCAGACTGAGGCCAAATCATTAAAAACCTTTAAAAACCAGGAAGAGCTGGGCGTGGTAGCACACACCTTTAATCCCAGCACTCAGGAGGCTGAGGCAGGTGGAGTGTTGTGAGTTCGAGGCTGGCCTGAGCTACGTTGTAGGACCCAGCCTCAACTAGGGCTGGGTGTTTGGCTCAGTGGCTTCAGTGCCTGTCTGGCAGGCGTGAGGCTGTGAGTTCAATCCCCAGTGTAGCAAAAAACAAAACAAACTGGGAAGAATAGATTGTACTTAATACTCTGGATAAACAAAGCCACGGCAAATTCTTTTTCAAATATGACGTGGAGAGAATAATTACTGCCATTTTGAGTTCCAAGAAACTGAGGTTCAGAGCCTTTACGTAGCTGACCTTAATCTAAGGTCACTTAGCTACTAATTGGCGGGGTTGGATTCAACTTGTGCATTCCAAGCCCATTCTCTACAAGTGACCTGGTCAGAGGTGATGGAGGCTTCCTTTGAACTAGTGTTTCTAGGCAAAGAACCTGGAACTCGGGCAGTCATGGATATGGTTATAAAAGTCAGGAGGATTGCATTAGATAATATGAACAGACAAAAGGCATGTGGTACAGCTGAAGAGAAGCAGGAAGGATGTTTTTCTGCTTATTTCCCACTCTTTAAGAGTGAAAGAAAGCAAGAATTTAACCAGAGAGCCCAAGGACAGCTGCAGGCACATTACCATCTGGGAAAAGATAAAAAGTAGGGCAAGGATTAAATATTATTTCCTCTCTACCAACCAGGGTTCCCTGGGCAGAGCAGAAGGCTAGGGCCTCAGGCAAATGGAAGGCTGAGCTAGAGTTGGCGCAGGTATTGTTTGGTCCAGTAGTTAGTGAGGTAATTGGTATTAATCGGTCTCACCTCCCTAACACTCACTGCAAAATTCTAACAAGATACACAAAAACAGTAAAAGCTGGTGTTTACTCTCATCAAACTGTAAGCTAAGAGAGGGGTCAAATAACAAATCACCAAAATACAAAGTTAAGGGGGTATGGTGCACACCTTTAATTCTAACACTCTGGGACAATGAGACAAGAGGATCCCAAGTTCGAACCCAGTCCGCTCAACTTGGTAAAACCCTGTCTTAAAAAATAAAAATGGGAGGAAAACTCATGGAATGGGAAAGCAGTCAACTGTCCCTCAGACAAAGGACTTATATCCAGAACATATAAAGAACCCCCAAATTCAAAGACCCAATCCAAAAATGGGCATCTGAGATGAACACGTACTTCTCAGATGAAGAAATACAAATGGCAAATAAATACATGAAGACATATTCAACATCACTCGTCATTCAAGAAACGCAAATTAAAACAGCATTGAGATCCCATTTCACTCCAGAAAAAATGGCTTCCATCAAAAATCAACTGATAACAAATGTTGGCAGAGCTGTGGGGAAAAAGGAACCCTTAAGCCGGGCGTGGTGGCGCACACCTTTAATCCCAGCACTCGGGAGGCTGAGGTAGGCGGAGCGTTGTGAGTTCGAGGCCGGCTTGGGCTACAACGCGGCACAAGGCCGACCTGAGCTACATAGTGCGACCCTGCCACAAAAACCAGGGCCGGGAGTTTGGCTCAGTGGCTTAAGCGCCTGCCCTGGCAGGCGCAAGGCTGTGAGTTCAATCCCCGGTGCCGCAAAAAAAAAAAGAAAAAGGAACCCTTCTCCACTGTTGGTGGGAGTGTAGACTGGTGCGACCACTGTGGAAATCAGTGTGGCAATTCCTCAAAAAACTAGAATTGGAAGTTACAGTCAATCCAGCTATTCCCCTTCTGGGTATTCTCCCAGAAAAACTGAAAATGTCATGTCACAGTGATATATGTGCACCCATGTTTATAGCAGCACAATTTGTGATAGCTAAATCTTGGAAACAATCAAAATGCCCATCAGCTGCAGAATGGATGAAAAAGATGTGATGTTTTTATACAATGGAATATTACTCAGCTAGAAAAAAGGAAGATCTTGAGGCTTTTATAGGTAAATGAAATCAACTTGAGATTATACTTATAAGTGAAATAAATGAGACTCACATTTGTAAATATCATATTGCCTCCCTAGTATAAAAAATAATAATAATTGAAAAAAACTGACAGTAATAAGATCCAAAATGTACAATAGGTATTGTAATAATGAAAGGGAAAGAAAGTGCTCAAAATTAAAGAACAACTTGGACAGGGGAAAGAAGAAATGGAAGAAAGGAAAAGATTATATTATGTAGGTATACACATATGACTGTATGTATGTGTGCAAGATAGATAACTATACTACTAATTTTGTTAGTTCATCAAAAAGAGTAGTTTGTTGTCATTATTTGATTGATCATTTTTTATGCCTAGATCTTATAACTTGAACAACTACTTCTAAGTAACAATATGCAATGTTAACTAGTGTTGATTTCTTACTTTTTTTTTTTTTTGAAATTCTGTATCATTTCTACCCTTTTTATGTTTTGCTTTTTAAAATAAAAATAAAAATGGGGTAGGGATGTAGCTTAATGTGAAGGCCCTCAATTCAATCACCAATATCAAAATAAATAAATCAAAGTCAAGTGTTGGATGATGGGTAAAGTGGAGTGGTTGTGAGCTCAAATAAAGGAGGCTTAGAGATGTAAAAAATTCATATGGGCAGCTCTCTTCATACCACTCCACCCACGGAGGCAAGCGGCACACGAGCTTTCAACCACAAGCTTCTTTTCCTTTCCACTGTGAGAAACTGAAGGGGTGGAGGGTGAGGGAATAGAACATGTTTCCCAAAATGAATAGCCTCAGTGGGCAGGTCAGTCTTCTCACAAGTGTGGAAAGAACACACCAGGCATGGTGGCGCACGCCTTTAATCCCAGCACTCGGGAGGCTGAGGTAGGAGAAGCCTTTTGAGTTCGAGGCTGGTTTGGGCTACAACATGAGTGCAAGGCCAGCCTGAACTACATAGTGCAACTCTGCCTCAAATTTAAAAAAAAAAAAAAAAAAAAAAAAACAGGGCCCAGGATTCGGTTCAGTGCTGAAGCGCCTGCCTGGCAGGCGCAGGTTGTGAGTTTGATCACCAGTGCTGCACACACACACACACAAAAAAAAAAAAAAAAAAAAAAAAAAAAAAAAAAAAAAAAAAAAAAAAAAAAAAAAAAAAGGTAAGAACAAGGAGAAAAGAATGAGACACTGCTGGCAAGTATGAAGTTGTGAGTTCAATCCCCTGTACCAAAAAAAGAAAAGAAAAGAACAAGATATTGTATCTTTTCATAACTTTTAACTCGTGCAATATAAAGGTGTTTTCCTTTTCCTTTGTTCTGATATCAAGGTCTTCATATTTTGTGATGCAAATTACTCTCCTTTTTATAAAAATGCTGATAATGGTAAAATGTTTTTTCAATGTCCTTGGCAAGAAAAAAGCTAGTAGTCTTCTATCAGCTGCTGTATGACAAAAATCCAGATGTCACTCTAGGCAACAGCTCCTGTACCAAGTGGCATCTGACTGCTGTAGAGAAAGGGGCTGGAATAGGTGCCAAGCGTGGGGCTTAAGTGGCCAGAACCTCACGGCTGTCCTCAGGAGTCTGGGTGATACAGCTGCTCCCCACTTGCAGCTGTATCACCCAGACTCCTGAGAGGTGCACACCACGGAAACAGTTTTTATAAGCTCCTGAAGTTCTCAGAGAGGTAGAACACAGAGCTCTTAAAAAATTGCCCACAGACAGCAAGGCCTGTGTCTCTCACCAGGATGCCACTGCACCCATGGGACAAGTCTCTCACAAACATTAGTGAAGTGAAACCTGTGCGCCAAACATTTCCTAAATAAATGCAGTACAGCTTAACTTGGAAGGACGGCATCTCCACTCCGACAGGAAAGCAAAAAACGCAAGTTGTGCAAGTAACATCTAACATACTGAACGTGTTTATAAGAACTTCTCACTTCTCTTGATATCCTTCACTCTCTCAAACTTTAATTCTCTGCACATGAAAATTTCTATCTTTACTCATTTTTCCCCTTTCATTTTAGAAATATATCAATATATTTGAATACAAATATACAGTCTTTATCAACTCCATTGTTCTTAATAAATCTAACATTCGGTTACAAAAAGTTCAACTTTTCCCATGAAGGGGAAAATATTCACTCCACCAAAAAATCAAATCAAGCCTAAAACATACTTGGAGACACCCTGACCCTTCAAGCTCCTGGGTCGGCTTTCTTCTGCCCCTTTACACCATCTTCCTGCTGCTGCTCCTCCTACACATGAACACCTCGACGTGTGAGTCACTTCTAATTCACCTCGACATTCTGTAGTAAACCAGTCTCTTCAAGGTCACTAATGACCTTCTGGTCTCAAAACTAAATGCCATTTCCCATTTTGTAAATGAGCATTTTGTCAAGTATTGACTAGCCCTGCCTTCTTGAAACATTCTTGACAGTATATGGCTCTCCTCTTACCTCTAAAACTCCTCCTCTCATCTTCTGAAAGCCCTTTCCTTGCTAATAAATTAGAAACAAATCCAAGAGAAGCTTCAATTAGAATAGTATAAGGACAAGTATTTCAGGGAAGAGTTTCAATATGCAATGGCCTGAATGACTTTACTGGGCATTAATGGAAGGAATAAGAGAGAAGGCAAAGTCAGGATCTGATATAAATTTAGTAAGACATCTTTGCTTGTTGGCGTAACAGTTGTTGGGTCTTGTCAATGCACTAGGAAAATAAGGCCTTAAAACGTTCAGACTGTATTCCAGATGGGGAAAGAAGACTTTAATGTTCCTGAAATCTCTTTTAAGCTGGTTTTTACAGCTTTGAAGTACACTTACTAGGATTATCACACAGAGACTCAAGTCAGAACAGCCTTCAGCCTCCTCATCTGGAAGACAAAACTAATGATATAGCCTCACCAACTTTAACTCTGAGAGACCTAAAGGAATATGTAGTGTCTTAAGCACTATGTCTATGCACAAAATTACTATTTTTTTCTCTTTGAAATAAAACGGATTTGAAAAAAGCGAAATTATTTTTAAAGCAATAACTGCACATTATTTCCACAGAAATAATGACTGTTTAACTGCGTATCAGTAACAGCTGTCATAAAAACATAAAGCTACATTTTCACTTTCCATTAACAGTTAATCGTTTCACTTTAAAGGTCAAAATTAATATAGTAAGATTCCATGTAATTAGTGAAGGTATTATAATGGAATTACAACAATACAAAAAAATACCTTCTACTATCTCAAAAAATACTACTTTAATAAAATTTCAAGCAAACTAGGAAGAATGGTGGAAGTGTTTCATATAGGAGGTAGTTTTTAGCCAATCAAATATGAAAGAAAAAGTTATTTTCAAGATCAACCTATTCATGCCCAAACATTACATCGAATATACTTTTAATTTCACCACTACACACAAAAGAACTATTTTTGTGTTACACGCTACTATAAAAATTTAATTTGGAAACTATTTTAACTTCAAAGATAAAGACACAAAATAATTGAAACTCTGAAGTAATAAAAATTACACTTGAAAATTCTAATTTGTCAGAAAATAATTTTCCTTCATAAGAAGGACACCTCTATATATGCATTTAATTCTCTCATAAAATATTATCAAGTTGATCAAATGAGTCAATCCATGTATTCATTAAAAGCAAAATTTAATCCAGTTAATTCTCATTAACCTTAGAACTTTCTTCCTTCCATAAAGGCATCCTAGGTAAAGAACACATTTCCTAGGCTTTTGTAAAAGTCATAGGAACTCCTTTCAACACATGGAAGTTCTTACTGTTCTTTTACTATCCATCTAACAAAACAGATTCTAACGTACCTGAAACTGCTATGTCAGATCTTTATTTGAGAAGTTTAGTAGCTTATTAGTGAGGACGTTTTCAGTTACAAGCAGATACCTAAAAATAGAGGCTGAGGAAGTAGCTCAGTGTACAGCACTTGCCTGGCATGTGCAAAGCCCTGCATTCCATCCCCAACACACTGCAAAAAGTGTGTATGTGTGTGTGTCGTGGCAGTGGTGTGTGTATGAACCAGAAGAGGAACTCACCCTTCACGATAGCATTCAAAAATGAAATATTTAGGAATCAATCTAGCAAAGGAAATAAAGATCTATATATTGAACAGTACTCTGAAAAAGGAGACTGAAGAGGATATCAGAAAATGGAAAGATACCCTTGTTCATGGACACGAAGAACCAACATAGTAAAAATGGTTATAACTCCCAAAACTGTTACACAGATTTAATGCAATTCCAATCAAAATACCATTAACATACCTCACAGATCTAGAGAAAAGATTCCTAAAATTCATTTGGAACCAGAAGAGACCTAGAATAAATAGCAGAAACAATTCTGGGGAACAAAGGCAAGGCAGCAGGCATCACAATCACTGACTACAAAGCTACAGTGATAAAATCAGCATGGTACTGGCAAAAACAAAAAAACAAAAACAAAAACAAAACACAGACCTGAGGATAAGTGGAACAGATTAGGAGTTGCAGACACAAACACAAATACACTCAGCCATTTTATCTTTGACAAAGGGGCCAAACATGTTCATTGAATCCAGGGCCTTTGCACTGAGCTACATCCCCAAGCCTTTTAAAAATTTTACTCTTTTCAGACATGGTCTGTCTGAGTCACCCAGGCTGCGGACAAACTTGTAATCTTCTGCCTTAATCTCCTAGAGTGCTGGGATTACAGGTATGCTCCACCACACTGATTGCTGACAAGACTGACAAGTCCCTCAATGAGGAAAAAAGTCTTTACACCACCTAGTGTTGGGACAAGGGGACAGTCACATGCAAAAGAATGAAGCTGGACTCCTTCTTCAGGTCACATACAAAAATTAACTCTAAATCAATCACTGATCTAAATGTAAGAACTAACTACAAAACTATAGAACTTACAGAAAATACACACAAGTCTTGTGGACTTGGGTTACATAATAGTATCTTTAAAAAATAGTTTCTTAAAAAAAGACAACCAATGCACAAACCATAAATGGAAAACATACATACATATAACTTAGGCTTCATCAAAATTAACAATTTTTGCACTTCAAAACACATATTAAGCTGGGCGAGGTGGAACCTGTAATTCCAGCACTACGGAGACTGAGGCAAGAGGATCCACAAATTCAAGGCCAGACTGGTCTATAAATTGAGTTCAATGCCAGTCTGAACTGCAGTGAAACCCTGTCTCAAAAAGACAAAACTAAGGTCCGAGATATAGCTTAGTGGCACAGTACCTGATGGGCAAGTGCGAGACTGTGAGGTCGATCCCCAGTACCAAAAATAAATAAGTAACGACCACAAAAAATAGCTTTCTAGGTACAACTCCAAAACACATGCGATAAAACAAAAAAAATTATTAAACCACAAAGCTTTCTGCTACAAGTAATACCATCAAAAAACTGAAAAGATAACTCAAAGAATGTGAAAAAATATTTGCAAATAATGTATCTAATGAGAAAATTTTATGTGGCCTAGGACTCTTAAAACACTGGCACAAAATATCCCAGTTTTAATATGGACACAATAGACACAGTGTCTACTGGAATGATCAATAAGCACACAAAAAGATGCTCTCGACCCATCAGAAAATGTGAATCAGGGCTCCCAGGAAGGCTGTATAGTAGTGAGCAGCAGAGGAAGTCTGAGATTTGATGTCCAGACATAGAAATACAGGAAGAGGCCGGGCGTGGTGGCGCACGCCTTTAATCCCAGCACTCGGGAGGCTGAGGTAGGCGGAGCGTTGTGAGTTCGAGGCCGGCTTGGGCTACAACGCGAGCGCAAGGCGGGCCTGAGCTATAGTGCGACCCTGCCTCAAAAAATCCAGGGCCGGGAGTTTGGCTCAGTGCCTTAAGCGCCTGCCCTGGCAGGCGCAAGGTTGTGAGTTCAATCCCCGGTGCCGCAAAAAAAAAAAAAAAAAGAAAAAGAAAAAAAAGAAATACAGGAAGAAAAGGAGGAGGAGGGGAGGGAAGCAAGGATCTGAAGCGAGAACTGAAGCCCATGGGGAGAGAGAAGACTTCAACAAAGAAGGAAGGGGTAGCAGGCAACACTTTCTGAGTCCAGACTCACTGTGTGGGAGGAGGGCACCAACCTGCAGGCACACTGTGACTACTAGCGACCTCAGAGACCTCCAGGGGAAAATGCATCAGTGGAACAGAGCAGACTACAGTTTCTGGTGATTCATTTGGGTTCAGGCATCCCCCACCAACCCAGGAGAGGACGACTGGCCGGTAGCCATCTTGGAGAGGGGGCAACTGAACTCACAACAGCTGCAGCTCCATCAATTGGCTCCTGGTTGTTAGTGTGAGGCTACTGTGTTCCAGATGGCAGGAGGTCAGAAGCCAAGTTCAAGCCTGCAGGAAACCAGTTCAAGCTGGCAGGATGCAGCACATAGAGTACTACAGACTGATCAAATCATGTTTCAGCCTCACAGGCAGAAACCAGCCTGAACTAAAGTACAGCTGAAGGTACAGGCTTGATGGGACTATTCACTACTGTGACATAAAGCTATGGCCAGCTTGCTGGAATTAATCAATTTGGATCTGGACTCTGTCTACCCATGTTGTCTACCAGTAACAACAGACACATGCCTTGGAATGGACATTTTTTCCCCCTTATTTTATGTTTTCTTTTTCTTGTTTTTGCTTTGTTTTTCTTAAGGGTTTGTTCTTCTTATGAGTGTGAACAGGGTTTATATTTTTTTGTTGTTGGTGGTGTTTTTTCTTCCTTCTCTTTCCCTCCTGTCTTCTTCACCAGTTTCCCAAAGTTTGTAAAATCTTCCTTTGTCCTCCAGTCTTGCTTCTAATCTAAAACTAGGCCCATATCTTTCACCATGTCTCAAACTAAAATAAAAATTGATCCAATATCTAAATATTAAAACAGAAACACCAAATGTGCTGGAAAATAGGTAAAACTCTCGAAGACTTAGGTGTAAGGGCCCGGGACACAGCGCCTGCCTGGCAAGCTCAAGGTTGTGAATTCGATTCCTCACACACACACACACACACACACACAAAAGACATAGGTGTTGGCAAAGACTTTATGAACAAAACCCCAATCCCACAGGAATTATCACAAAGAATCAACAACTGAGATCTCATCTTATTAAAACACTTTTGCACAGCAAAAGAAACTACCGAGTGGAGAGGTAAGAGTGGAGAGATAAGCCAGTGCAGGAAAAATTTTTTGCTAGTTGTTCCTCAGAGGACTAGTGTCTAGAATACATACAGAACTCAAAACAAACAGACTAAAATCAGCCCCCTACATTTAAAGACCTAATCCAAAAATGGGCATCTAAAATGAACAGACACTTCTCAGATGAAGTCAAAAATGGCAAATAAATATATGAAAAATAGGGCTGGGAGTCAGGCTCAATGGCTTAAGTGCCTGTCTGGCAGGTGTGAGGTTGTGAGTTCAATCCCCAGTGCCGCAAAAAATAAATAAATAAATAAAATAAAATAAATGAAAAAAAATGGAAAAAATGTTCAATATCATCAGCCATTCAAGAGATGCAAATTAAAACAATGCTGAGATTCCATCTCACTCTATAAAGAATGGTTATAATCAAGAAATCAACCAATAATAAATGTTGTCAGGGTTGTGGGGAAAAAGAAACCCTCCTCCACTGTCAGTGGGAGTGTGGACTGGCACAACCACTGTAGAAATCAGTGTGGAAATTCCTCAAAAAACTAGGAGTAGAGATCCCAATGGACCTAGCTATTTCCCTTCTTGGTATCTTCCTGAAAGAATTAAAAGCATCATATCATAGTGATACATGCACACCCACGTTTACAGAGGCACAGTTTATAATAGCTAAATCTTGAACACAACCCAAATGCCCATCAACTGACCAATGGATAAAGATTTTTTAAAAAATATATAATGGAGTATTTACTCTGCCATAAAGGATAACCTTGAGACATTTCTAGCTAAATAGATGCACCTTGAGACCACACATGTGTGAAATAAATTGGACACACGTGTAAATATCACAGGGTTTCTGTGCTATGAGAAACAAAGTGTAAATAAGGACCAAAATGTAAGCAGACACTGGGAAATGGGAAGAAAATGTTCAGATGAGAAGGGGAACAAACAGTGGGGTGAGAGTAGAGGTAAAAGTGGAAACAAAGCTTTTATAAAGAGGGAATGAAGGGCTGAAGGGAGGGGAGGGGGATGCGGGGTGGGGGAGAAAGAAAGAAAGAAAGAAAGAAAGAAAGAAAGAAAGAAAGAAAGAAAGAAAGAAAGAAAGAAAGAAAGAAAGAGAAAGAAAGAAAGGAAGGAAGGAAGGAAGGAAGGAAGGAAGAAATGTGAATCAAAGCCAGAAAGATAATGCTTCAGCCCCACTGGGTTGGCTATAACAACAACAAAATCCCAAGTTTTGGCTACACTAGAATATAAAATAACGCAACCACTTAGAATCACTTTGGAAGACAGTTTTACAGTCCCTCAAAAATGGTAAACACAGTCATTACCATTTAACCCAGCAATTCCACTAGTAAGTATATGCCCAAGAGAAATAAAGCATGGACATACAAAAATTTATACATGCACGTTTATATCAATGGTACTCATAATGCCAAAGGTACAAACAAGTCATATCCATCAGATGGTAGTGTAATACATGCCCATGATGAAATTCTCAGTTATAAAAAAGGTACTGACACACTGCACAACACCGAGGAGCTCTGCACTATCCAGAACACTAAGTGGAAGAGGCCAGTCACAAAGACCACATAAACATCATCATGGCATTAGCCTACCAACACCTTGCAGGCTCAAATTGGGACGTCTTATGATACTACTACTGGCCTCTTTCCACCTTAGATGCCCTGGATTTTTTATCTCTCTACATTTTCATTCTGAGACAGGCTGTTGCTATGCAGTTCAGGTTGGCCTTGAACTCACTATGTAACCCACACTGGCCTCAAAGTTGAAGCAATCCTCCTGCTTCAGCCTCCTGAATGCTGGAATTACAGACATGCGTCACCACACCCAACTTCCCTCTACACTCTTGTTAAATTTTCTCTGGTTACACCAAACCTCTTTGATTTCCCCCCATGTCTCACCTGCCAGGGCCCTTTTTAACTGAACCACATTATATGGACATGTAATTACATCATCTTACTATTTTTTATAAGGTTGTGATCAGCTTCTTCCAAGCTCCTTAAGGCTAAGAATAACTTTGAGCAAGAGAACACAATGGAAGTTAACATATATTATGTCTTGTTTAGCTGAGTATATATATATATATATATATATATATATATATACACACATATATAGCTTAAAGGTATTTAAACTGAGCCAACAAAGCTGGGCGTGGTGGTGCATGCCTTTAATCTCAGCATTTGGGAGGCTGAGGCAGGAGGATCTTTGTGAGTTTGGGGCCAGTCTGGGCTACATAAGGAAGTTTAAGGCCAGCCTGCAGTACATAGTGAGACCCTGTCTTAAAACAAACAAAAATAGAAAAACAAAGGTAAGAATCCAACATGATGGCACAGGCCTGTAATTCCAGCACTCTGGGAAGCTGAGGCAGGAGGATTACAAGTTCTGGCCCAGCTTGGGCAACTTACTGGGGCCCTGTCTCTAAAAACAACAACAAATGGCTGAGATATAGCTCAGTACAAAGACCCTAGGTTCAATCCCCAGTAACTCCCCTCCAAAGCAAAGCAAAGCAAAGCAAAGCAGGGTGTCTGTAACATTATATTATTTGTATTTATTGAAACATGGGAGGTGGGGTTCAGTAGTAGAGCTTTGCTCAGTAGTAGAGCAATTTCCTGGCATGTACAAGAGCCTAGGTACCATCCCAGCACTGGCAGAAAAAACCTAAAAAATGAAAACAGAAGTGGGGCAAGTGGGGAAAGCGCGCTGTGCACACGCGGTGCCTGGGGATCAGGACACGCTCTTATCAACTGAATCTACAGTAACTCACACATGGTGCACAGGAAATGGGGAACAATTGCCTTTGAAGCTGGAAATGCAAAATTTTAATTTTTTCTATATATATTTTCTACTCCAAAACAAAGTTAAATAAATTATATGTGTACAGATATATATTTTGAAAATAATACCACAGAATATGGTATTTCTACTCATGGAAGTAAAAATAAAACTTCTTTTCAGCTACAGTTACCTTACTAATACTTATCACCAGATATTTTCCTTGGAAATGCTAATGGAAAATACCAGTAACCTACAGAGACGTGACATTAATGAATGTCTTATTTTCATCTAGGAAGCTGAAAGACTCATCCATCCTTTATTTAAAAAGTACTCTATATGCCTTGTGAACAAGACTAGTGTTATGTCTTGGTTTGCCCAGGGAATTCTGGTTTATGTCTGCTTCCCTGGTGTTTTATTAATGATAATTATATGATCACCCCACCAAAGAACCAAAAGGAAAATTCAGTTGGTATTTTTACTATCAATCAGAAGACTACTCCATAAACTTAAGGAAAAAGTATGTGGTTTCAAGAATTGCCTAAAACAGCCGGGCGTGGTGGCGCACACCTTTAATCCCAGCACTCAGGAGGCTGAGGTAGGAGAAGCGTTGTGAGTTCGAGGCCGGCTTGGGCTACAACGCGAGCGCAAGGCTGGCCTGAGCTACATAGTGCGACCCTGCCTCAAAAAACTAGGGCTGGGAGTTTGGCTCAGTGGCTTAAGCGCCTGACCTGGCAGGTGCGAGGTTGTGAGTTCGATCCCCGGTGTCGCGCAAAAAAAAAAAAAAAAAAAGAATTGCCTAAATTGTGTAATACATGATTAACATTTCAACCTCACACAGCACATCTGGTCCCTGCCCTTAGAATAATTCAAGGGCAGTTATTTAGTTATTCCAATACATCCATTTAGAAAGAAAAGAAAAGAAGAGGAGAGGAGGGGAGGGGAGGAGAGGAGAGACGAGAAGGGAAAGAAGAGAGAAAAAGGGAGGGAGCGAGAAAGAAAGAGAGAGAAGGGGAGAGAAAAAAGAGAAAGAGGAAGAGAAAAAGAAAAAGACAGACCTAGCTATTACTGTTACTTTAGCTAACAAGAAAGACTATGTCTCATCTCTAACAATTCCATCCCAAATGATACACTCTGTAAGACATATTAAATAGAGCATAAACACTCCAGTTCCCTATTACCGATTCTTAAACACATTTAAGGAATGAAAGAAAATCAAATGTTACATTAGGTTTTTATTAGATTTATACCAGACATTTAATAATCCCTTTCTGACCATTGAGAACTACTTTCCCTCATAAGTATTAGAAATTCTTGTCATTATGACATAAGAATTTTCCCAAAAGAACACAGGGAATGACAGTTCATTATATCAAGCAAGCTGGTTTTCCAACTTCAATTGCCTAAGGAAGGATCACTCTGGAGCAGAAACTGACGAACTATGACTCACGTGGGGCAAATCAGGCCCACCACTTGTTTCTGTTTGCTAGCTATGAATGAGTTTTACATCTTTTCAATGATGGGGAGGGGGGCTCCTAAAGAAAAATAACGCTTTGTGACACAAAAAGAACTGTATGAATAAATTTTACATTGAGTTTTAACACTCAAATATCAACATCCATAAGTAGTTTCAATGGAACATCACTGTATCCTTCATTTATGCACTGTATGTGACAGCTTTTGCACTATGGGTAGAGCTGAACAGTTTTAACAGATGATATGGCCTGCAAAGCCTAAACTACATATTTACTGTTTGTACCTTTACTGAATACATTTGCTGTTCCCTACTCCGGAGAACTTTTTTTTTTTTAACAATGTAGATTCCTTCCCACCCTATGTAGCAAAGGAACTGGAGAAGGAGAACAGAAAAACACGCAAAGACAAATTTCCATTTTTAACCACCCCAAGAAATTCTGTGCACAATATATTCAGAAAACACTGATCCAGAGTTGGGCAGGGTAGTATACACCTGTAGTCCCAGCACTCAGAAGGCTGAGGCAGGTGGACCGTTCGCAGTTTGAGGCCAGCCTTGGCTACGCAGTGAGTGTAAAGCTAGACTGAACTACATAGTGAAACCCTGTCTCAAAAAGACAAAAAACTAACCAAACCAAACAACAAAAGAACACTGATCTGGCCTCCTCTACAGATGGTCAGAAAAAAAAGAGGGAATTAGTCATGGAGGCTTCCACTTTCTCAGCAGGATCAACTTAGTAAATACAGGTGTTTGTCCTTTTGCCAATGCAATACAACACATGTGCACAGCCAATTCAGCCTCCCTTCTCCTGAAGAGTACAGAGCATACACTCACATATTTAGATCTTAAGGCACAAACAAAAAAGGAGAAAATACCCTGCCCACTAAGTACAACATTTTAATTTCATGTAATAAGTTACTTTTATTTACTTTTAGTTTATCTTAAGATTTGTGCTTTTGAAGATATACTTAAGAAGTTCTCTGTTTATAACATTTTCTAACCTCATAGTTTTACTTTTCATATGTAGGGCTTTACCTAGTCTACACCTTCATATATGGTATTAGGTAGTAATCCAATTTGTCTCTGGATGTTGAGTCAGTTTTCCCTATACCAGTGATGGCAAACCTTTGAGCTTTCAATGTAACAGCTAACTGTAGCACACTTGCCAGAGGTTCACCACCACTGCCTATATCATCTATTAAAACAACCTGCCCCCTCTTGTCTGCACTGGTATTCTGATGCCTCCATAATTGGATATTAAAAGCCGATGTACACATGTGACTAACTGAAGTCTCCAAGTCAATATCATAAATCTGTTCAGCTTACCACCAAGTCCAGGATAATAAAAACTGGGGCACATATTCATATGAAGTATAGGAAAGACTGCCCCTTCCACTTCCAGACCAACTTAGTCTAAGATCAGCTTCTGTGTGGATATATTCTCCATATACAGAGGATTACTGGCAAATATTACAAAATCAGAACATGCAAGAAGACATAGGATTTCTCATCCCTTCTACTGATGGTTATGCATGTAAAAACAGTCATTCTGAGCTACCCTGCACACTGAAATTTAAGCAAACCCCACAACTTTCTGTAATTCAGTTAAATTTTTACATAGGTCCTGCAAAAAGATACACACTAAAATGCCCGTGGTAATTCTGCCAGTAGTAACAGACAGCCAAAAGCAACCTGGGCTGCTGCAGACAGAATGGGTATATTCCTTCTAATACTCAATGAATTATATCTTTTCATAGCAATAGGGAAAAAGAGTAAAACATGCATATGAAAATGTAGAAGTAATATATAATTTAAAAATACAGACACGCTGGGTGTGGTGGCGCACACCTTTAATTTCAGCACTCAGGAGACTGAGGTAGGCGGAGCGTTTTGAGTTCGAGGCCGGCTTGGGCTACAACGCGAGCACAAGGCTGACCTGAGCTACACAGTGCAACCCTGCCTCAAAAAAAAACTAGGGCCAGCAGTTTGGCTCAGTGGCTTAAGCGCCTGTCTGGCAGGCGCAAGGTTGTGAGTTCGATCCCCGGTGCTGAAAAAAAAAAAAAAAAAAACTTATAAAAATACAGACACATTACATTTTCTAAGAACACAAATAATACACTGAAATAGAATAGGTACTTGTGAGGGTTAGCCTACGTGGAAAAGAGAGACTAAGATAGAATAAAATAAGTAAGCAACTAGGAAAGCAGAGAAAACTTTATTGGAGAGGATAGGGAAAACTTAACCACACGCTGGGCTAGCTACCTAGACATACCCCACACCTTGGACAGACCATCCCAACACAATCACGCAACACACATGAACAGGGTTCTATCCTATTTTTATATACTCCAATTTATATAGACTTTATTATAAGAGCCCACATTGTATCAAAAATCACAAATGGTGCAAAACATACCAAGAAGATATCTTCAACTGGTACAGCTGTAGTACAGTAGAAAAACAGCAGTTTTTATGACTTGGCCAGAAAAAAAAAAAAAAGGTATTCTTAAAGAGAAAAGGAACACAGAAAAAGCATCCAGGTAAAGGAATCACAATTTTAAACATACTGTAGTTCATTTTTATTTATTTATTTATTTATTTATTTTGCGGCACCAGGGATCAAACGCACAGCCTCGCCCGGCTCTGTAGTTCATTTTTAACTTTCACTGTTTGATGGAAAATACCAAGCCCAGAAGGCAGAGAATGGGCTCAAGAATGGGTGGAGGTAGATTTGAAAGTCCTTTGGATTGTCAACTGTCCTGCCACCCCATAATTAAAGATCTTTATGTCATGGAAGATGCTTATACAGTTAAATGATATCAGGTGCTCTGGAGAGTTGGAAAGGTGTTAATTTAAAACAAAATAATCAGCCGGGCGTGGTGGCGCACGCCTTTAATCCCAGCACTCAGGAGACTGAGGTAGGAGGAGCATTGTGAGTGCGAGGCCGGCTTGGGCTACAAAATGAGCACAAGGCCGGCCTGAGCTACATAGTGTGACCCTGCCTCAAAAAACCAGTGCTGCGAGTTTGGCTCAGTGACTTAAGTGCCTGTCTGACAGGTGCAAGGCTGTGAGTTCAATCCCCGGTGCTAAAAAAATAAATAAATAAATAAAATAAAATAAAATAAAATAAAACAAAATAATCAAGCGAGGCATGGTGGCAAATGCCTTAATCCTCACACTCTGGGAAGCTAAAGCAGGAGAAAGGTGGGTTGGAACCTGGCAAGGCAACTTAGCAATGTAATAGGACCCTGTCTCAAAAGCCAGGGTGTGTGTGTGTGTGTGTGTGTGTGTGTTGGGGATTTAGCTCTTAGTTCAATCCCAGCACCACAAAACAGGTAAACTATTATAACTCCTTTTATTGAAAGCTGACTGCCTGTAATAGAAGCCAAATACAATTTTGTGTTTAAATACCACTGTACTCTACTCTGGTGGTAGTAGGCACCAGAGATTTAAGACAAATTTATGCAGCATGCAAATCTGGAACTGAGAAAATTTATGGTATCATTATGCAAATAGAAGGCCAGAGATGTGCAGCTCAAATGGTCTTGACTCATTTTTATTTATAGCAAAATACTGTACAGAGTTCAGAATGTTAACTAATAAATATTTAATACTTATTATGTGCCAGGCAATATGTCAGGAGTTGTATATCCTGTACTAAACAAGACAGACACTAACCTCATAATTATACAAAGTCAAAGTATTACGGTAGCCTGACAGCCTACCCTTTTGTTCCCCTTTCTGCCTCCAACAAAACCTAATCTTGGGGGACAGGCAGCTTTTCATAGAAAGCAAAATGAATTTAAAAAGCCTGGAAGAGTTGGAAATCATTATCCTTAAAAGCTATGTTCCTACCAGCTTTATTTTAAATAATCTATTATCACTAAAATATGTATTTTAATATACAAAGAATCTGCCCAAAAACTGTATACATCAGGAAAAGAAAAATTTGCATAAATATTTTAGTATTAAATTTATTGAGACATACGAGACTAATACAAGTTACCTCTGGTCTCCACAACTACAAGAGGCAATCCAAGTGGTGGCCATTAGATTTCAGACATTTATTAGTATAGTGAACTGCTAAAGTGTATATATTTTTGGTGAACTCTGTATATACAATATATAGCAATACTAAGGTATGGTATATAGGCTGCTTTATCATATAAAGTTATATAACTTCCATAATCACACTACTCTAGGATTATTTATTCAAATCAAAGAAAGTCACTGCCTTTGTCAGAGATTATAGCTAGACATGGGGTATAGAAATTTTAAGAAAGTTGAAACTGTCCGTTCCAATTTCATAGTCTACAGTAAGGAATCTTTATTCCTTCAAAAAATACAAAATTTTATGTATACATTCAAGCATCAAAATTTAAAAATCTAAAACATACTTGTAATGAGACTTCCTCTCACAAAAACACCAAGTTTTTTGACACAGAAGTGTATACTATATAAAAAATTCATGAGATTTCCTTAAACTCTAAATTTAGTTTACATAATAAAAGGTGGTCTTAAACAACTTGTTTTATACTGTAGTTCACTGAAGGTGAGACAGTCTAATGATATTTAAAGCAAATAAAAGATATCTGAAGAAATAGTTTTTTAAAGAAATATTCTTAAAAAACAAAAACTTATGCAGTGAGTCATGATTAGTTCAAATCTACATCCTTATCTGATCATAGCGTCAAACTAAAAATTATACCATATTTACTCTTACCTAGTTACAACAAATGTTTCATGATATATGCATTTTCTGATCTACTATAATAAGCATGACTATAGCCAAAGTACTAAATCACCCTCCAAGAGCACTAAGCACCTCACTACCCACCCAGAACTTCATCCTTCAACCCTCTTTTAATGAACTCTAAACCCCTCCACCCATCAAACACACTTCCACAAAACTAAAGGATATTGGAAATTCATGAAAACACCCTCAGCTTCATGTAGCTTTTTCACTTATGACCTACGGGATTTCAAATTTATGAATATGAACAGAACATTACTAGTGTGGGTTGCTTTTTGTTTTTGTTCTTGTTTTATAACAGCGGCTACAAAATGTGGCGCTAGAATCTCAGAACTGCATTTATGTATGATGAACATGTAACATTTATATTTTCTCCATATTAACTCCAAAACTTCTCAAAATCCAATAGGGTTTATGCACAGTAGAAACACAATCTCCAATAATGTGGCCATTTGAAATCTTACTACAGCTAGGTGTCAGAATTACCTTGAGTTTAAGGCCAGCCTAAACTACATACTGAGACCTTGCCTCCAAATAAATAAGTAAATAAAAATAAATAAATAAATAAAAATCTTACTACAATCGACACATTAAATTTTCTTGTGATGTGGCCTGACAGGTAATTGCATTTGAATTACTATATACTTAAACACACCTAATCCTAAATGAATTCAAATTAGAGGGGAAAAAAAGCAATACTCCATTTTAAGGAAATAATGTAAAACAATTAAAATTTGTAACTGTAAAATACAGTTTGATGGCCAGAAATAGTGCCAGTCTCCAAATATCAAGATGAATTTTAAATAAAATCTCTTATTTATAGCAGGTAAAATGTGTAATGTAAGCCATTAAATTTTTTCCCTCACTCATTATGTAAAGAATCCAGTAACTCTTTACATCTTCGCTATTTTTCAGTCACTCATATTTCTAAAAGTTAAGTAGTATTATTATAAATGTATAAAAACTGGTATAACATGAAAGCAATGTTTCTACTGACTAATCTTTATTTACAAAATAATGTCATGAGCTGTAATGCCAGTTGGCTTCCGGCCAAGATTGAGTAACAGGGACCAAACTATCCCTACCACTTTAATCTACTAAAATGAAAGTACAAAATACATAACCATTTCTAAGCTCTGGACATCAGGCAGCAATTTGCAAAAAAGGGAAAACAAAGAACTAGTATGCTGGTAGGGAGAGCTAGGCTGGAAGAAAGAACTGCAGAGATCTGCGGAGGTCTCCCTCAAGCCTTTGGCTGCCTCCTGAGCAACACGTGGATAGGAAGCCAATACTCAACACTGGGGAAAGAATAATCCCAGTAATTGTATAGGGCTCAAGAGTTTGGGTTTTCACTAGTTAGAAAGAAAAACTCATAACCCACAGGGCAAGCAGTAAAATATTCAGAATGGCCTTACCTCAACAGTAGAAATAGGGAATTTATCCTTAAAAGGTGTTTTGGTCACTCTTTTTGTTGTTGTTTTTGAGACAGGGTCTCACTTTGCAATTCAGGTTAGCCTTAAACTCACTATGAAGCTGAAGATGGCCTCAAACTCAGGGTGATCCTCCTGCCTCAGCCTCCCGAGGGCTACCATTACAGGGATACAGGCATGTGCCATCACATCCAGCCTTTGTTCTGGTCACACTTTTTAATAAGGCTTAACAGCAGGGTCCAAAAGAATCAGACAATTCCCAAGCCTAAATTCCAAATGAACAAAGATCAAGAATATTTTTAAAAGTATAAAAATATCCAGCACTCAAAAAGGTAAAATCTGTGATAGCTGTTATCCAATGAAAAATTAACAGGAAATGAGAGGAACTTGAAAATAAGATAAGGAAAAAACCAACAGAAATATCCAGAAATGGCACAAACAACAAACAAAACTAGTGGACAAGGGTACTGATTTATAACATAGTGGTTAAAACTATCTCTGTAAGTCAGGTGTGGTGGCTCACACCTTTAATCCCAGCACTCAGGAGGCTGAGGTAGGAGGAGCATTATGAGTTCGAGGCCGGCTTGGGTTACAATGTGAGCACAAGGCCAGCCTGAGCTACATAGTGCAACCCTGCCTCAAAAAACTAGGGCCGGAAGTCTGGCTCAATGACTTAAATGCCTGACTGGCAAGTGCGAAGTTGTGAGTTCGATTTCCCGGTGCAGGGCGGGGGCCTATCTCTGTAAGTTCAAAGTATATCCATGAATTCAGACAAATGCCTGAACACAAGTAGAGTCAAGGAAATTGTAAAAAAAAAAAAAAAAGTCCAAATAAATCTTGTAGATATGAAAAATACATCTGAGGTGAGAAATATACTGAATGGGATTACCAGGATACTAGACAAAACAAAAGATTAATACACTTGAAAACAACAGAAATTATTCAAAATAAAACAGAAAAGAGACTTAAAAATGGACTGAGCATCACTGAGCTATCAGACAACTTCAGACTAATCATTTAAAGGAAACAGCCTTGGTAATATGCATCTGTATCTTTTATAACATATGCAGAAACAAAACTAATGATGACAACAGTACCAAGGCAAGGAGGAGAAGTGAAGGGAAATGCTCACACTATAGGTGAAGGGATATAATAGCAACTGAAAGCTAAAAATGTATTCTATAACTCCAAAGCAACTACTCAAAAAGTTACAGCCAATAATCCAAAAAAATACAAGTCACACACCTCAACCCAAAGCATGGAAAAAGGAAACAAAGAATAAAGATCACATGCAATAAACAGAAACAAAATTTAAAGTTGACCTCATCAATAGTAACAGTAAATGGTCTACAAACTGCAATTTGAAAGTAAATATTGTCAGATTAGGAGAAAAACAAGTCCCAATTATATGCTGCTTGAAAGAAATCCGTATTAGCTGGATGTGGTGGCTCACACCTCTAATCCCAGCACTCGGGAGGCTGATGTAGGTGGAGCATCGTGAGTTCGAGGCCAGCTTGGGCTACAACGTAAGCGTAAGGCCGACCTGTGCTACGTAGTGTGACCCTGCCTCAAAAAACTAGGGCCGGGAGTTTGGTTCAGTGGCTTAAGCGCCTGTCTGGCAGGCGTGAGGCTGTGAGTTTGAACCCCAGTGCCGCAAAAAAAAAAAAAAAAAAAAGAAATCCGTATTAAATATTTTAAAAGTCGATACAGTACCAGCTATCACTCACTAGACACATACTAATCAATATGAAGAGCTTCTTTGTAGGGACATAAAAAGTTCTGACTTCAAATAAATAACAAATTAGTGAACAGGCAGAAAGGAAAATTTTCAACAGGATGATAAAAATGCAAAATTTTCAATTCTCAAATCTGAAGATACATACTATTTTTTTTGGTGGGGGTCTTTTTGAGGCAGAGTTTTGCTATGCAGTTCAGGCTGGACTTGAACTCACTTCATAGCCCAGGGTGGCCTTGAACTCATGGCAATCTTCCCGCATCAGCCTCCTAAGTGCTGGGATTACAGGTGTGCACCACCACACCTGGCTAATTCTCATATCTGGAGATGTACTTCATGCCTGAGGCCCTGAGTTATATCAACCAGCACTATAAAAAATTAAAATAAAAAATCAAAACTTCAGTTATCCATACTACCTGAATTATCCCACTACTGAAAATTTACAGTATACAAAACTTTCTTCATGTCAAAAGTTCCTCAAGATTAAGGAGGTAAAAATGCTATTTAACCACTGCTATTTAAGTATGATAAACTACACCTCTAATTATAAAACAAAAAACAGACGCTAAAACAACTAATCAAAGAACCACTATGTCCAATGCTTCAAGAATCTTTTGTCTTGACACAGATCTTATTTTTATTTTATTTTTTTAATGTAGTGGAGGCTGCCTTGAACTTGCTCATGTAGCCCTGGACTGGCCTCAAATTCATGGCAATTCTGCCTAAGCCTCCTGAGTACTGGGATTACAGGGATGTGTCCCCAACACCCAGCCAAGAAACTAGTAATTTTTAACAGCCCATATAATACACTATAAATCCTTCAAATTATTAATTCCTTTTTGTGTGTGTGACAGGGTCTCATTATGTAGTTCAGGCTGGTCTTGAATTCACTGTGTAGTCCAAGATGTCCTGCAGTGATCCTCCTGCCTCAGCCTCCAGAGTGCTGGGATTACAGGCATGCACTAACCAAAACAGACTAATCCTTTGACTATCAAATTGAGATCAGCCAATGGCTAAAAATAAGCATACACAGAAAGCTAGACTTGGAGGAACAGGCAACATTCCCAAAATTCAGTCTCTTCTATTTCCAGAAGAAAACAACTATCACTACAATAAGTAGTTCCATTAATAGCCAGGCGTGTTGGTGCACGCCTGTAATCCCAGCACTTGGGAGGCTGAGGCAGGAGGACTGCAGTGAATTCAAAACCAGCCTGGGCTACAAAGTGAGTTTAAGGCCAGCCTGAACTGCACAGTGAGACCCTGTCTCAAAAATAGAGCCAAGGATTTAGCTCAGTGGTGTAAATGCCTGCCTGGCAGGCACGAGGTTGTAAGTTTCAAACCCTGGTACCAAAAAAAAAAAAGTTTCATTAACACATTTACTATTTTTGAGACTTCCCAACATCCTGACATGCTTAGAATTCTGAAAGCTTTTCTAGTACTGGCAGTAGGTTTAGCACACCTTGGCCCAGACCCTAAAAACACAAACTAGGTTAGCCACTGTTTAATCCTGGTTCCCAAATTTTCTCTTACGTGATCTGGGTAAGTTACTGTCATGATGCTTCAACTTCCTCATGTGTAAATGGCAGGGAAAATAACAATGCATCTTTTAAAAAAAAAATCCTTCTTATAGTCAGTCACAATAGCTATTACGTACTGAGTGCTCACTATGAGCAAGGAACTATTCCAAATGCTTTATGAACACTTTTTCCCTGTACTGGGGACTAAACTCAGGACCTTGACCATAACAGGCAACTGCTCCACCACTAAACTACATCCTGGCCCTTTTTATTTTTCCAGTTATGAGATAAGGTCTCACAAGTCACCCGTACACAACTTTAAATCCTAAGAACACTATGAGATAAAATTATCATCCCTATTTTACGGATAAGGAAACATTTATTTTCCTCCCCAAATTACTATTTTTCCTCCCCACTAATAGGTAGGGAACTAGGATTTTAACTCAATCTAGTTCCAGAACCTGCCATTTTAACATGTTAAATAATTTTTTGTTAATTTCTCAAAATTGCTCATCTTTTTGTACTGACAGTAAACTACTTAATAAGAGCTCTATCTTCTTCATTTTGAGTAGACTCAAGTTTTCTCTTATGTGATCTGGGTAAGTTACTGTCAGATGCTTCAATTTTCCTCATCTGTAAATGTCAGGAAAAAGAACTGATGTATCCTTAAAAAAAAAAAAAAAAAAAAAAAAACCCTTCTTATAAAGAGTCGGGTGTGGTGGCGCACACCTTTAGTCCCAGCACTCGGGAGGCTGAGGTAGGCAGAGCATTGTGAGTTCGAGGCTGGCCTGGGCTAAAACCTGAATGCAAGGCTGACCTGAGCTACATAGTGCGACCCTGCCTCAAAAATTTAGGGCCGGGAGTTTGGCTCAATGGCTTAAGTGTCTGTCTGGCAAGTGTGAGGTTGTGAGTTTGATCCCCGGTGCCACCAAAAAAAAAAAAAAAAAATCCTTCTTATAGCCATAATAGTATGTACTGAATGCTCACTAAGAGCCAGGAACATCAAGCAGATCTGCTCTATCAAAAGATTCTGGGCCTGGGCCTGTTTGTCCTATGTCACTTACTTTCACACAGCACTAGGGACGGGAGAGCACAGATGGCCAGGCATCAGAGACTAGGGTTCCATCCAGACCAGCCCAGTCCCTGGCTGTGCCTTTTCAGCCAAGTCGCATCAATCACTTACCCAGATGTGGTGTTCTCATTTGTAAAATGAGGAATTGATCTAAGTTCCTGCAGCTCTGAAATTTCTAAGAAAAGCCCTATCTTTCCTTTGGAGAAAGAACAAAAGAGTTACCTCACTGAACTAGTTTGTGGTTTTCAGAGAACATTCAGAGCTCTCATTTTTTATTTAAGATCTCCTTGTCCCCTAAACTAAGAGAATTAACAGGGCCTGAACCCAGTCTTACGCATTCCTTACCAGTTTGCAGTATGTGGAAAACCTCCGAAGTTCAATGAGTTAATGTACTATAGATGACAAATTGTGAGCAATAAATAAAATGAAGAAGAAGGAGAAGGAGAAGGAGAAGGAGAAGGAGAAGGAGAAGGAGAAGGAGAAGGAGAAGGAGAAGGAGAAGGAGAAGGAGAAGAAGGAGAAGGAGAAGGAGAAGGAGAAGAAGAAGTTGTTGTTCCACTTCTTGCTGTGTCACTGTATTCCACCTATATCCTAAAAAAGCTATCTTGGGGTTGGGGCTGTATCTTGATGGTAGAGTGCATGCTTAGCATGAGCAAAGTCCTAAATTCAATCTCCAAACACACACACACACAGTAACAAAAGCTCAAACTTTTTTTCTAAAATATATCTTGTTTTGCTACTCAACTGTAAAAGCAGCAGCTGAATAGAGGTTATTAGAAGGAGATCAAAACTCAAAGGAAACATGCTACCCTCTTTCCTCTTTTCTCGAAGGCTTTAAAGTATAAAGCTAGGGATGTTTTGAAATCAGTTTATTTCTAGGATTATTTATGTAGATTAATCACAGAACACACTGAACTTGAACAGTCTCAATTCACCAGAGTTCTTCAGGCAATAATCTACATATTCATGCAGCTACGGTAATCTTTACCCTGGTTTTATAATCTGAAGTCTAAACAAAAAGGGGGGGGATGACTTTTTACTTTATATAATGACACATCTAAAAGCAGAGAGATTAAGGCTGGAGGTACTATATAAATATGTTAGTTCCTGCCCCTGGCTTCTGAGTTTGATTTCAATGCAGATGGATAAATGTCCCCTACAGATCACTTCAGTGGGGCAGGGCCCTGGCATCCCTGTTTTTTAAAACACTGTACGTAACTGAGATAGTAGCCAGGATTGAGAACCACCGCATTAAATGTATAACCCTTAATGCTAGATTGGTTCGACTAAATGATAAGGTTAATTCAATATGCAAAATCAAAAAGTGTTGTCCAGTTGGCATAGTGTTTTCCTATGTTTTTTTTTTTCCTCATTTTGAACAAATTGTAGCAGTGATTCCTTATGCTGGTTTTTTTTTTTTTTTTTTTTTTTTTTTTTTTTTTTTTTTTTTTTTGTGCCTCCCATGGAAAACCACTAAGTTATAAAACAGAAATAAAGAATTCATGCCTGGCAAGAGCAAGGTTGTGAGTTCAACCCCCGGTGCGTGCCCCCCCCCAACAAAGAATTCAGTATTAAGTTCACTTTAAACTCCACAACATAAGGGAAAGAAAAAGAGACAGTACACCATTTTTTAAAAATTTTTAAGAGATAACCTGAATTCAAACACCTGCCTACATCCACCCACACTTATAAGCCCCATAACTGAGGCTTTGAAACGTGTTCTCCTGGTACAATATGAAGTTTGAAAAGAACAAGTGAACACAGATGGACTGCAGAATAATAAAACATGCTACAGAAGTGTGAAGCAGATAGAAACGATTTTAAGTGAGAAAGTGAAATCAGACCTGTTTTAGAGAAGTCATCCTCAATACGAACATATGAGGTGTGACTGAAAAATACATTTAAAATTTTAAAAAATGTATTATAGTTGGCTGGGTGTGGTAGCACATGCCTGTAATCCCAGCACTTGGGAGGCTGAGACAGGAGGATTGCCATGAGTTTGAGGCCAGCTGGGCTACACAGTGAGTTCAAGCCCACCCTGAATTACACAGACCCTGTCTCAAAAAATTTTTATTATAGTAAAAGACACATTACTATACATTAATCCCCCTGAAAATGCTCCCGCTGCTTTAAACATACTTATCCTACTGTGGGGGATTAATGGCAATGTGTTGTTTACCATAATAATTTTTTAAAAATTACAAACATTCACCATATAATCACTCTGTGTATTTGTGCTCTGAAGGAGAATTTGATACACGTTATTACCTAATTCACAGATAAGGAAATAAAATTTTTAAATTGGGCGTGGTGGCTCACACTTGTAATCCCAGCATCTTGGAGGCTGAGGTAAGAGGATCCTTGCAAATTCGAGACCAGTCTGGGTTACAAAGTGAGCTCAAGGCCTGAACTGCATAGCAAGACCCTGTCTCAAACAGACAAACAAACAAACAAAAACAAAAAGGTTTTGGAAGTTAAGTGATCTACCCAGGATACAGCAGTTGCATAGCAAGAGGCAGAGTTAAGATTTGAACTCACACAAGACCCAAAACCAAACCTTTATTATAGCAAAGAAAGTTGTATAACTATACAATAGTGAAGCCATGTAAGAATCATAAATGTAAAAGACATCAGGCATGGTGGCACATGCCTATAATGCCAGTGCTTGGAGGTTGAGGCAGGAGGATCACTGCTAGCTCAAGGTCAGCCTGGGCTACATAGGGAATTCAAGGCCAACCTAAACTATGTGGTGAGACCCCATCTAAAAAAATTTTTTTATACAAAAATTTATACATGCATGTAAAAGGCCTTGCCCTATGCCCCAAATAAATAAAAATAAAAGGCCTTGACCAAAGACATTTCAAAATATGCCAGGCGTGGTGGCGCATGCCTGTAATCCCAGGCACTCAGAAGGCTTAGGCAGGAGGACTGCTGTGAGTTCAAGTCCAGCCTGGGCTACAAAGTGAGTTCAAGGCCATCCTGAACTGCATAGTGAGACCCTGTCTCAAAAAGACAAAAAAAAAAAGACATTTCACAATATGTTCTGATCAAAGGAGTAAGAATTAACCTGTTACACCATTAGGAAAAGCTGGTTTTCAAATACAAAATCTTAACCTCATTTCTTCAATCATGCCTGTAACTTTCTCCACATAATCAACAAAATTTGCCAAAACTATCCTCCCCGTTGCTTTGCTATTACTGCCATGGCTTCCCAACCTTCTCTGGTCTGCATATTCGATGTATATAAGTACTTTGTTTATTATACAAGATGGCTTTCGGACCTCCTATGGTTTTCTGAATCAGTACTTATTTATATCTTCCAACCTGGCTCTGCGTTAATAGTCTAAAAATGGTGGGAAACAATTTATCTAAAATAATAAATGCATTAATTAATATAGCTGCTTTTGAAACAAATGCTTCCTTACTGTGAGACTATTAAATTTTTTTAATATTTGACTATCACTATCAAAGAGTTCACTCTCAAGGAATGAACATACTATATATCACTCTTTTTTTTTTTTTAATAGTCTCACTGTAGAGCCCAGGATGGCCCTTTACTGTAGAGTCTCTTACCTCCTGCTGGAGTTTAGGATATCCACCTCCACTGCCTGCCTCACACCCCTCAGTCTTTTTTTTTTTTTTTTTTTTTTTTGTGGCACCGGGGATTGAACTCACAACCTCACGCCTGCCTGACAGGCACGTAAGTTGCCGAGCTGAACTCCCAGCCCTGGTTTTTTGAGGCAGGGTTGCACTGTGTAGCCCAAGCCGGCCTCGAACTCACAACGCTCCTCCTACCTCAGCCTCCCGAGTGCTAGGATTAAAGGCGTGCGCCACCACGCCCGGCTACCCCTCAGTCTTTAGGTCAGGAACAAGCAACAAAACTAGTACTTTAAAAAAAAAAAAAAAAA
>RJWM01004748.1:0-46753 GCA_004363535.1 Dasyprocta punctata
CCTCCCCGCTGCTTCCCCCCTCCCTACCCGGACTGTGGGGGCACCGCCGGGGGACAGACACCCAGCAGGTAACCCCAGCCTGGCTCGCCCTCCCCTCTGTGATTTTCCTCCACACCTTCCCGGATGACCCCTTTCCCCCTTTCCGTCTCCCTGATTTTCTCGGTCTCGCCTCTTTCCGAGTCCTCCTTGTTTCACTCCCCCACTTGGGCTTGTCGCCCGCTGGCCGCGCCACCGCCGTCTCGTGCAGCCTGACTCTTCCCCTCGCCCCACAGCCTGTGCGCCCCAGGTCTGCCCGAGGCACCTTTGGGGCTCTGTCTCGCTGTTTTCTGGGCTTTTCCTTCCCTTCTGACTTGTCCCCTGGGGTTCTGAGGGAGGAGGGAGTCCCTATTCTACCCCCCCCCCAGTTCCCCCCTGCCCCACCTCTAGCCCCCTTTCTCTTTTTAGCAGTCTCTAGGGGTGTGGATAGAACCGGAATTTGGGGGGCCATCTGGAGGGGAAGGGGGCTGTGTGTTCCTGGGGAAAGGGGCTGTGAGAGTGTGTGAGATGGTGGGGGGCGATAGAGACCCAGCGGGCCTCTCTGTTGTCCCTTTAAACGTCCCTCACATTTCTGGGGACTCAGGTTGGGGGAGGTGGCAAGCTGCCTGCCTGGGGGGCAGGGCCCTTGGTTCGTCCACACAATCTGAGGTGGTAATGGTTTAAAGGGACAGCCTTGGTGTGGCCGCTGCCACTTTGAGCAGGAGGGAGGGGGAGCCGGCAGGCCATGACTGAGGAGGTTTGGCTGGTGAGCCGGGCATTGGAGGCTGAGGCTGCTGTAGGGCCTGCCCGGTCTGGGACTGTGCTGCAGCTGGGGAGGTACGAGGAGGAGTGACAGCCCGCCTAGGGTGGCTCAGCCTGGGCTTTCTTCAGGACGACACCTTTGGATCTATTGACTTCTTGGCCAAGAAATTTTGAGTCAAAACTACAGAGTCTTGTTGACCACCAGGTGGGGGCCACCTGCAGGTCAGCAGCATGGCCTGGGCCCTTGGGAGCTGGCCCTTCAGCTTCCTCTTTTGTTGTTTGGCTCTGTGCATAAGAAGGCCCTGGCCCCTCCCCCAGCTCCCCTTTCCCATCCACATGCCCCCCCAATCACACACCCACCCCAGCTGTTGGACAGATGAATTACAGCCTCCTACTTGGGGCCAGGGCTGGTGAGGGATTAGAGCTCTGTAGTTGGCCTTTTAAATGGCTGTTGGCTCCTCCCCCACTCTGGTATCCAGACACCCCCTCACATACCCCACCACCTTGGCCGCCCCCTCATTTCTCTTGGTCCATCGTCCATCCTAAGGGCTACTGACTCCCTTCTCTGTAGGCCAGCCCTTCCCAGCACTTCTTCCCTGCAATACAACCACAACACAAATACTACCAACTACACAAATACATCCCCTACTCCCTAGTTCTGCATTCTGAACCTCCCTGTCTGGGAAGGTTCCAGCCTCAAGAACTCTCTTCCAGAAGAATGGCCTTGCCTGTCTGGCTTTCCCAGCCTGCAGCTGACCACTACCCTGGTGAGGGGCTTTGGTTGGGTTACAAATAACACTTCCCCCGGGGGCAGTGTCATCAGCAGCCACAGAAGCTTGCAGCATATTGCATCATGGAGGCTGGGGGCCAGAGGCCTTAGTCTCTGGGGCAGGGGAAGGATGGGGGCTGGAAGGGCAGGGAATGGAGAGACTGGACTGGGAGCCAAAGTATCTGGGTCCACAGGCTGAGAACTGTGGCTTAGGGGAATAGAAAACATAGGTCCCTGAGGAATGAGTCTGATGTTAGGTTTGACTGAGGGCTGACCCCTGAATGGACACCTGATTCTTGGTCCTGAATTTAAAAGACCTCTTTATCTCTGAGGCTTAGGAGGGAAGGGAGTGGGCCTCTGTCACCTTTTTGGGCCACACAGAGGAAGGAGGTGATGGGGAAACAGGATATGGCCTTGAGGGTGGGATGGAGGGGGCCTTGCAGCAGAGGCCACTTCCAGGTTCAGGCCTAGAGTCACAGTTGTTGCAGAGGATGAAGGCTCCTCCCCGTTGGGCCCGTTCATCTAGTCTGGCCACCTGTGCAGCTCGCCAAGACCTGCTTGCACCCGCCTAGGGGAAGGGGAGGGATCAGAGTCCAGAGGGTGGAGTTGACTGGCTGGTGTCTTGATAAGGCTGGTGAGGAACCTCTTGGTTGAAGCCATCTGAGCTGAAGGCAGAGGGTCTGCATGCACTGGGACCAGGACTGAGGTTGGCTTGGGTAAAGATGGGGCTGGTCTCACCAGGAGGGTCCTGTGGGAAGAGCCATGGTTTATTGTCCACTGTAGACTTATCAGATGCCATGGCATGCTCCCCTACCATCTGGTCCAGGCTACTTCCTGAAGGGGAAGATTGGAGGACCACTTTGGGGATGGCTTTTTCTGGTCACCATGGAAACCATCTTCTCATCTGATCACCAGAGCCAAATTTCTCCAAATTTCTCTCAGAGAGGAAGGAGGGGGGAGCACAAGGAAATCCTTTAGCCTGGGAGACCCCTTTTCTGACTGACTTTATTTTCTTTTAGGTTCCCCCAGGCACCATGCCAGGCCGGTAGCACTGCCCACCCCACTGAGGTCTGCTACACCCACTACTGGGGTGCTGGTTCCAATGAGACTGGGCACAGCAAGCTCCATCTGGTAAGTCTGGCCTGAGTGCCCTCCATGCTTGAAAATGCTTGTAATGATCTGTATCATGTCTACTCCTCAGAATGGTGCAGTTCAGCTCTGAGCTTTTCCCTACCATGTGTGTTTAAGTGGTTCAGCCCTCCTGGTTTATGGTGTTCCTGTATATCTCCTATGAATGGCTGAGTTCTGTACTTTGCCGGCCTTTCTGGTACCATCAAAGTACTTCTACCCCATACCACGCCCCCATTGCTGCAAATGAGTTGCTGATTGAATTAAGCTAGGGTTTGTAAGCTGAAAGCACAGTACACATGAGATACCCCTGGAGGAATTTCTTCTTGGGAGGGAGAGGCTTTGATCCTCTTAAGTTGCTGAGTAGCTTGGCTTATGAAAGTTGTTTGTAACTGATGTGGGGAGATAGGATAGATCATTGCCACAGATGACTACTGCCATGGCAATCTTAGCATCTCATTTTTCCTCCCAGATTCCTTTCTGTCCCATTGTTTCCCTGCTGCACTATCCCATTTGCTCCCCACAACTGAAGTCTTCTTCTTCTTCTTCTGCTTCCTTCATTCCTTCTGCCAATTCTCTGCCTCAGGCTCTGCTGCATTCCCCTTTCCTTTGTAGGAGAAAGAGATCGCCTCTGAGGCAAGAACTTAAATTCCCTGAGTGTGCATTGCTCTTATTACTCACTGAATTTCTTGAGTGGGACTGTTGTCTTCTGTGTATCTCTCACTTTGGCATGATGATTTGTACACTGGGTTGCCTCTGTGGATTTGCACTGAATGAATGTGTTAAATGAATGAGCTTCATTGCCAAGAAACCCACAGTTTTTGAGATCTGCTGCACAGCCACCTATCCATACCTTGTCTAGTGGACTTGAAAAATTTAGGATCATAACAGGATAGAGCTGAGGAAAGCTGGCCCCAGGAGATGAGAATAAAATCAAGGGAGAGCAAGTGGACAGAGTCAGTATAGACGAGTGGAAAGGATGTGGCTCTGGAAAGAAGCCCAGCTATTTCAGTCACTTGCAGGATGAACTTGGACAAATTACCTAACCTCCCAGAGTCTTAGTTTCCTCATCTGCAAAATGGGGTAATCAAAGTACCCACTATGTTCAAATTTGGGGAAGTTAAAAGTTTTTAAGTTACCCTGTAAAATTTAAATTAATTTGTAAAACATTTAACACAGTGTCTGGCATGTAACAAGTATTCACTAAGTGCTAGCAGTTGTCCTGATGGGAGCTGTGAGGATAAGCGAGGATGTTTAGGAATGGGGCTGAACTTAATTGAAGACAGAACCGCCCCCTCTTCCCTGTAATTGACTCAAAGAGAAGGATCACTGATCCAGAAAGATGCCAGATTCAAGGGAGTGAGACAAGGAGTCAGCTAGGTCAGCCTGTTCCAATGTATTCTCTGACTCTGTTCAGGAACATGAAGGCAAACACAGAAAGACATGTGCAGAGACACACGTGATCACCCTAGTGATACAGAGGCAGACCCAGACAAAAGACCGAGACAGGAGCCAGGCAGACACACAGACAGAAACAGCCCCGCGGAGTCGTGTAGACAGGGATAATGACAGGAACGCGTCAGACACAGGCACTGAGGGAGACGAGATGAGCAGATATGCAGGTGCACACAAGAGACAGACGGCCGGACCCACACACAGCCGACCTTGTCAGACAGGCTGGTGAACACAGCGCCCAGTCAGAGGCAGACACAAGGCCCGCAGTGACACATAGCGGGCCGAGGCCGGCACTGTCACTGCTCGGTGGGGGGCGGAGAGGGGCCGTCCGCGGGGGAAGGCTGGGGAAGGGAATCCCGAGCGGGCGGCCTGCCCGGGCGGCTGAGTCACAGCGGAGCCTCCGCCGGCGGCCCTTCTGTCCCCCACCCACCCCGCCCCCCGCCTCGCCTGTTCCCAGGTAAGAAGCGAGCCTTCAGCACCTGGCTTCCACCAGACAAAATGAGGACGGGCGGGGAGCGGGTTGCCGCGGGGTCCTGAACTGGCCCTGCGCAGCCCGCAGGGTGTCTGCTCGGCAAACCCCATCAGCGGGGTCCGGCCTTTGGCGGTCCTGAGACTTAGTGTGCGCACGGCTGGCCTCTTAGACGCGTCCTGCGTGGCTGGGGCGCTGCGCGGAGGGGCTCCTCGGCCTCAAGCCCAGAGAGAGTTAAGTAGGTATGATTGATGGAGTGGTTTTCTCTAGGGGCTCCAGAGGGAGGGGGTAGGTTAAAGTCCGCGAGTCTGGAGCCCGGATGGAGGGGGCGGAGTTGGGCTTTGCCGGGAGTGCCCGGATGGAGAGGGCGTGTCCTCGGCGGGAGCGGAATTAACCCTTTCAGAGCGGCTAGCTCTCAGGATTGTAGATCGGGTCGGGGGAGTCTGGAATGTCTGCCCTAGAAGTGTGTCGCCCTCCCAGCCTGGCTTTGGTCGCGTGCATCTATCTCCCATCTGTCTTCGAGAAGTCTGTGGGTGTCGTGTCTTTGTGCCTGCCCGTGGTTGTCCCCTCCCCTTGGTCAGTGTGGACACCCGGAGTCGGAGAGGTCTATTTCTACCCCAGAGCGAGAGTGGAGGTGAGAGTCGATTGCGAGCCGGCACCCGCCGGCCGGCCAGGGAACAGGTGTGCGTGCGGCGGCGGCGGGGCTACCCCCCGCGGGAAGGAACCGTCGTGGGGGAGAGGAGAGGGGGAAATTCCGCGGGACTGGTGGTGAGCAGTGTGTGGGCTGAAGAGTTGTGTCTGCCTGTGACTGTGTGTCTGAGTTCAGGGAGGCGGGGGCTGAGTCAGTGGGAATAGGAAAAGGTTTTCTGGCTGACTCACACACTGCCACCCTAAGACTGAATCAGGCCCCAAGAGAGGGCTGGGGGTGGGGGGTCAGGGGTGGGAACAAGGATCAGAGGCGGCTGCCTAGAGTATGTTTAGTGCACAGGAAGTTTTGTCCTCCTGTCCTCAAGGAAGGGAACTGTATTCCCAGCTGCTGGCGTGGGGGTTTGTAGATAAAGATTGAAGACCGGGAGGCGAGAGGGACGGAATTTGCTCGTTTAGGGAAAGCTGACTCAGTTCCCCGTGGGAAAGGGGAAGTGGTAGAGGGAAAGTGTCATCATCGCAGAAAGGGAAGCAGCATTTCCTGGTAACTGGCTGCGCCCTGGGCACCACTTCCTTAGTAGGGATCTGCTTCTCTGATACCTAGTCTGCCAGGTCCTCATCTGCCCACTTCTGGTCCGTAGGTCCCTGCAGATCTTGGGTGTGGGTAGCTAGCCTGGGCTCTACTTGACCAGTTAAGCGTTGTTCTCGTCTAGGGATTGGTAGCTTGTAGGAAAGCTGCTGTCTCTGAGGTAGAGTGGCGTGACAGAAACTCCATGTGAACCGCGGAGCGGCCGAGAAGCGTAAGCGTCTTTCGGGGCCCGCGGCAGAGCTGCACGTCGGGACCTGTAGGGTCCAAGCACTTCCAGGCAAAAACAGATGACATTGCCCCTACGGGAGGGAGGGCTGTTTTCACCAGAAATCCTTCTGCACTTGTGGGGTGGGTGGAAATTTCCCCACAGCGCACACTTTTCGGCGAAGGCGAACTTTCCAGCCGCCCCCAGCCCCTCGCCGCGCGCTCTCCCCCGGCTTCCTGCCCCGCGCTCGCTCCAGCTGGAGCGCTGGCCCCGCCCCCGCCGCTTTGTACTCGCCTCCAGCAGTTCTTTGTACTCTAGACTCTCAATAGACCGCTCCTGGGAGCGACGCCGGCTCCCTACCTGCGGGGACTCGGGGTAGGCTCGGGACGAAGCTCCTGGCCCGAGAGAGGACCGAAAGAGTAGCCAGGGCTAAAGAGAGGGTGCCCCGGACAGGGGAGCGCTGTGCCGCCACGGGTCGAGCCAGCACCGACGGGAAAGGGGGGGGGCACGAAGGAGGAACTGAAACGCGTTCTGGGTTCTTTAAGGGAGTAGGCGGTGAGAGTGGGACAGGGGTGATGTCACTGCCTGTCGAGCCCCGCCCTCTTCCCTCACTAAGGACCCCCCCATACACACACACTTACACAGCGCTTCCGCTGCGCAAGTAGCCACGTCACGGGCAACCCCCGAAATCCCCCCTCCCTTGGGGGGCGGGGGCCACGTGGGCCGTGGGGAGCCGCGTGGCCCCAGCGGGGAAAGGGCATAGAGGATACTGGAGCCACACGAGAAGGGACACTCGGGACCACGGTGCGCAACTTCTCAGAAGTTGGGGAGTCAGAGGGGGGACTGGTTCGGGGGGCGTCGGTTGGTATTGACTCAGAGAGCCAGGAAGTGGAGGAATTAGGTTTGAGACTTAGGACTTGACCGTGGTTTGGGAATGGTGTTAGGCGATGGGGGTGGAGCGCTCTCGTAGTGCGGCGGACGGGTTTAGGTGCGGGAGCCCCAGTGCCTTGTGCCTGACTAGCACGGTACAGTTGTAAGGAGCACTCGGGGCTGGCTCTGCAGTGGCCAGGCAGCGGGTGACTCGTGCCTTCTGGCCAGGACCATGGTCGGTTCTGTCGGTGTGTTAGGATGGCGGTCAGCGCTGTCCCCCAGGCCGGCCGGTGAATGAGGCTCACCGCCCTTACTCGCACGGGTCTTACCCAGCCAGCCTGCTTACAGCTAGTGCCCTGCCGGCCAGGTGTCACATCCACGATTGGGACCCCAGGTGGGAACCGCCAGGTCATACCGGGGTCACCTGGGGCCGAGCCGGTCTGACCGGCTCAGTCGCCCCTCCTCCCCCCCCCCCCAGCCGCTGCCTGTGGGGCTAACCTTGCTCCTATTGGTTCCGGATAGGCTGTTACTGAGGCGGAGACACGGGTGATGATTGGCTTTCTGGGGAGAAAGGAAGTCCTGTGATTGGCTAGATCTCTGGAGCTCACCGACGCTGCGAGAGGACGCTCCCACCCAGGCCGGGTAAGCAACAGCGGCGTTTGGGTCGGTCCTGGTGGTTTCTCACCGGTTTGCACCTGCCATTCATTTCCCTCCCACTCCTCCCAGTTCCCAGCACCTCTGTTCTCATGTTCCTCTAGGGGCTCCTCAGGCCGGATGAGTTTCTATAAATGAAAGATCTGTGGGTGCCAGCCCCTAGGCCCTGACTGTGCTGGTCAGCTCACTGTACTCTTTTTCCTCTTCTCTCTAGCATCGGCTGTGGAGGGTCAGGGGCTGCCATCTGGGGACAGTGGGCACTGTTGTCAGAGTGGCTGGAGCCGGACCATCCTCCCAGAGAACTGGGGCAGGGGGCCGTGCTCGATCTCCAGGGCTCCTGGGGCCACTGCTGACCTGGTAAGGGGAAAGAAAAGCTGGCCTGGGTTGGCAGAGCCTACACTGACAACGCTGGTTTTGCCCCCAGTAAGAGCATAATCTCTTTCTCCTGATCTAGGCTGGATGCATCGGGCAGTGGACCCTCCAGGGGCCCGCGCTGCTCGGGAAGCCTTTGCCCTTGGGGGCCTAAGCTGCTCTGGGGCTTGGAGCTCCTGCCCGCCCCATCCCCCTCCTCGTAGTGCATGGCTGCCTGGAGGCAGGTGAGACCTTGGGCCACATTTGTTTCTCTCTCTCTCTCTCAGCACTTTTCTCCTGATCTTGTTCTGTTTCTGTGTCATTCTCAGGGTTTTTGTCATTCTCTGGGCCTCAGTACCATCCTCAGCTGTTCTTATTTTCTCAGTCCCTTCCCTCTGAGGGACAAGACTGTTCCTTATTGCTGTATGTAACAAACCCCTTTCTCTCTTCAGATGCTCAGCCAGCATTGGGCAGCCCCCCATCCCTGCACCCCTACCCCCTTCACATGGCAGTAACTCTGGGCACCTCAACAAACCATATTATGCTCCAGGGTAAGTAGAGAACTCAATGGTTCTGAGGTAGGGGTACGGCTGGAGCCTTGACAAAGTTTTTCCAACTCTGAAATTGCCAAACCTTTTCTATTCTGTAGGACGCCCGCCCCAAGGCCCCTACATGGGAAGCTGGAATCCCTGCATGGCTGTGTACAGGCATTGCTTCGGGAGCCAGCTCAGCCAGGGCTGTGGGAACAGCTTGGGCAGCTGTATGAGTCAGAGCATGACAGTGAGGAGGCCATACGCTGCTACCATAGCGCCCTTCGGTATGGGGGAAGCTTTGCTGAGCTGGGACCCCGCATTGGCCGACTGCAGCAGGTAGGATGAGGCAGGGCATAAAGGGCTGGGATTATGCCATGCCTTTTAGCTCAGGGCCCCCACCTTGTATTTTTTTCTGTCTTTAACTCCTACCCCTAGGCCCAGCTCTGGAACTTTCATGCTGGCTCCTGCCAACACCGAGCCAAGGTCCTGCCCCCACTGGAGCAAGTGTGGAACTTGCTGCACCTTGAGGTGAGGCTGGGGGGGTAGGCGGGCTAGGGAAGAGGGCCAGGAAAAGCCTGCACCTGTGCCATTCGCTCTCCTCTTTTTGTTGTCCCTAGCACAAGCGCAACTATGGGGCCAAGCGGGGAGGTCCTCCAGTGAAGCGAGCTGCTGAACCCCCAGTGGTGCAGCCTGTGCCTCCTGCCGCACTCTCAACCCCCTCAGGGGATGAGGGCCTCAGCCCTGGAGGCAAGCGCAGGAGAGGCTGCAGCTCGGAACAGGTATGAGCGTAGGTGGGCCAACAGACAGAGCATGCAGGGCGGGGAGAAGGACTTACGGTTCTCACACCCTTTTCTCCTTTAGACTGGCCTTCCCCCTGGGCTGCCACTGCCTCCACCACCATTACCACCACCACCACCACCACCACCGCCACCCCTCTCTGGCCTGGCTACCAGCCCCCCCTTTCAGCTGACCAAGCCAGGGCTATGGAGTGCCCTGCATGGAGATACCTGGGGCTCTGAGCGCAAGGGTTCAGGACCCCCAGAGCGCCAGGTAAACCCATATCTGTTGGCTGTTTATGTTTTACTTGCAAGTTCCATGTTTTTCGTTCCTCACTCGTGTCTTTATCTCCCATAGGAGCAGCGGCACTCACTGCCTCACCCATATCCATACCCAACTCCAGCCTACACCACGCACCCCTCCAGCCACCGGCTGGTCCCAGCTGCACCCCCAGGCCCCGGTCCCCGCCCCCCAGGAGCAGAGAGCCATGGCTGCCTGCCTACAACCCGTCCCCCCGGAAGTGACCTTAGAGAGAGCAGAGTTCAGAGGTCGCGGATGGACTCCAGTGTTTCACCAGCAGCAACTACCGCCTGCGTGCCTTACGCCCCTTCCCGGCCCCCTGGCCTCCCTGGCATCACCACCACCACCAGCAGCAGTAGCAGCAGCAGCAACACCAGTCTCCGGGGTGTGGAGTCAAGCCCAGGCCTTGTGAGTGATGATCAGAATGGGCTTGCCTGAGGTGGTGCTTTTGAGGTGGCCAGAGCAGCACTCTGACTGCCCCATCTTATACTTGCAGCCTGGCGCTGACCATTACCCAACTCCCGCGCTGGAGGTCTCCCCTCACCAGGGCCGCCTGGGGCCCTTGGCACACAGCAGTCGGAAACCGTTTTTGGCGGCTCCCACTGCCACATCCCACCTGCCCCTGCCACCTGGGCCCCCGTCACCCCCGCCACCCCACTGTCCTCGCCTCTTGCGACCCCCACCACCGCCTTCCTGGCTGAAGGGCCCAGCCTGCCGGGGAGCCCGAGAAGATGGCGAGATCTTGGAGGAGCTCTTCTTTGGGGCTGAAGGACCCCCTCGCCCTCCCCCACCATCCCTTCCCCCTCGAGAGGGCTTCTTGGGGCCTCCAGCTCCCCGCTTTTCTCTGGGCACTCAGGATTCGCACACCCCACCCACTCCCCCAACCACCAGCAGTAGCAGCAGCAGCAGCAGCAACAAAAATAATGGCAGTCACAGCAGCAGCCCTACTGGGCCTGTGCCCTTCTCCCCACCTCCTTACCTGTCCAGAAGTGTAGAGCCCCTTCCCCGGCCACCCAGCCCAACACTGAGCCCCCAGGACCCACCTCTTGCACCCTTGACCCTTGCCCTACCTCCAGTTCCTCCCTCCTCCTGCCACCAAAATACCTCAGGAAGCTTCAGGCGCTCGGAGAGCCCACGGCCCGGGGTCTCCTTCCCAAAGACCCCCGAGGTGGAGCCAGGGCCACTCCCAGGCCCCCTGAGTAAAGCCCCTCAGCCTGTGCCGCCTGGGATTGGGGAACTGCCTGCACGAGGCCCACAACTGTTTGATTTTCCCCCAACCCCGCTGGAGGACCAGTTTGAAGAACCAGCCGAATTCAAGATCCTACCTGATGGGCTGGCTAACATCATGAAGATGCTGGATGAATCCATCCGAAAGGAGGAGGAACAGCAGCAACAAGAGGCAGGAGTGGTCCCCCCTCCCCCACTGAAGGAGCCCTTTGCATCTCTACAGCCTCCATTCCCTAATGACACAGCCCCAAGTACCACTGCTGCCACCACTACTGCTGACGCCACCACCACCATCACTACCACCACCACCACCACCGCTGCCACCACCATTGCCACTGCCAGTGCCACCACCCAGGAAGAGGAAGAGAAGCCACCACCAGCCCTACCACCACCGCCACCTCTAGCCAAGTTCCCTCCACCTTCCCAACCCCAGCCAGCACCACCCGTACCCCCACCACCAGCCAGTCCAGCCAGCCTGCTCAAATCCCTGGCCTGTGTGCTGGAAGGACAGAAGTACTGTTACCGGGGGAATGGAGCAGTGGTTTCCACCCGGCCTGGGCCGATGCCCACCAGTCAGTATTCCCCTGGCCCCCCATCAGGTGCTACTGCCCCACCACCCACCTCAGTGGCCCCTAGTGCCCAGGGCTCCCCACAGCCCTCTGCTTCCTTGTCATCTCAGTTTTCTACCTCAGGCGGGCCCTGGGCCCGGGAGCACAGGGCGGGTGAAGAGCCAGCCCCGAGTTCTGCAACCCCCACCCAGCCACCCCCACCCTTGCCACTGCCACCTGCCCGCTCTGAGTCTGAGGTGCTAGAAGAGATCAGTCGGGCTTGTGAAACCCTTGTGGAGCGGGTGGGCCGGAGTGCCATCGATCCAGGAGACACAGTGGACACGGCAGACCCGTTGGCCAGTGTGGCTGAGCGGCCACTGCCTCCTGCACAGGGAAAGGAGGAGAGCAGCGGTGTGACAGTGGCGGCAGGGCCAGGCAGTGGCAAGAGGTGCCAGAAGCAGCACCTGAAGGAGCACCAGAAGGAGCACCGGCGGCACAGGCGGGCCTGTAAAGACAGTGCGGGTCGGCGGCCCCGGGAAGGGAGGGCAAAGGCCAAAGCCCCCAAAGAGAAAAGCCGACGGGTGCTGGGGAACCTGGACCTGCAGAGCAAGGAGATCCAAGGTCGTGAGAAGGCCCGGCCTGATCTTGGTGGGGCCTCCAAGGCCAAGCCACCCACAGCTCCTGCCCTTCCACCAGCTCCTGCCCCTTCTGCCCAGCCCACACCCCCCTCAGCCTCTGTCCCTGGGAAGAAGACTAGAGAGGAGGCTCCTGGGCCTCCGAGCGTCAGCCGTGCTGACATGCTGAAGCTGCGGTCACTTAGTGAGGGGCCCCCCAAGGAGCTGAAGATCCGGCTCATCAAGGTGGAGAGTGGTGACAAGGAGACCTTTATTGCCTCTGAGGTGGAAGAACGTCGACTGCGTATGGCGGACCTCACCATCAGCCACTGTGCTGCTGATGTAGTGCGGGCCAGCAAGTGAGTTGGCAGCTGTCCCTCCCAAGGCTGCCCACTAAGCCTGGAGGTGGTCTTCCCCACCATGCTGATGCTTTTGTCTTTATCCCAATGTCCTCCCCCAGGAATGCCAAGGTGAAAGGGAAATTTCGAGAGTCCTACCTTTCTCCTGCCCAGTCTGTAAAACCCAAGATCAATACTGAGGAAAAGCTGCCGCGGGAAAAACTCAACCCCCCTACACCCAGCATCTATGTATGTGTGGGGCTCTAAGATGGTGTTGGGGGAGTGCTTGGAGCCTGAGCCAGGGCCCTCATAACAGGGTCTCTCCTGTTTATTTCTCAGCTGGAAAGCAAACGAGATGCCTTCTCACCGGTGCTGTTGCAGTTCTGTACAGACCCTCGAAACCCTATCACCGTGATCCGGGGCCTGGCAGGGTCCCTGCGGCTCAGTAAGTATGGGATGCAGAAAGTAGAGGGAGGCTTACAAGGATCTGAGTTAGGTACAGCCCTGTGAGAACCCCCACTTGAAGCCTCAGGGCCGTGGCTGTAATGATTTCCCCTGCTCAGTCACATGTAGGCCATGTAAGGTGTGCTCTAAGTGACGGAGCAGCTGGCTTTCAACATTGCTTCCACCTGTCAGATGTCCGTTATAGTGGGCAAATGGGAAAGGTACATATCTTGGGGCCAGGTTGGAGTTATTTCTGGTTTTCTTGGTGATCAAGAATGAGAATACAGATTGTAAACAACTGTTGAAGAGCCATGGTTTGGGCCTTCTTTCTTTCTTTCTTTCTTTTTTTTTTGGACATAGGGTCTTGTTAGGTAGTTCAGACTGGCATTGAACTCACTGTGTAAGCTAGGTTGTCCTCAGACTCATGGAAATCCTGACTGAACCTTCCTAGTGCTGGGATTATAGGCATGTGCCACCAAGCTCAGCTGGGTTTACAGATGGCACTACCACGCCCAGCCTCTTTCAATCTTTTTTTTTCTTTTTTTTTTTTTTTTGTGGCACTGGGGATTGAACTCATAACCTCGTGCCTGCCAGACAGGCACTTAAGCCACTGAGCCAAAATCCCAGCCCTAGTTTTTTGAGACAGGGTTGCACTATGTAGCTCAGGCCGGCCTTGTGCTCACATTGTAGCCCAAGTCAGCCTTGAACTCACAACGCTCCTACCTCAGGCTCCCGAGTGCTGGGATTAAAGGCACGTGCCACCACACCCAGCTCTTTTTCAGTCTTTTAATGTGCAAAATTCAAACATAAAAGTAGAAGAATCTACAGAAATGTGGAGGTCACTGTTCATTTTCTTTATACCCATATATGCCACGCTAGGCTATTTGAAACACTTTGCAGGCTTTCTTTTGGTTGACCAAGTCTTTAACTGACTCAAATGGTAAGCTCATCAGTCACTGAGTGCCTACTTAGTGGCATGTGACCTACTATGTGACCAGCCCTTCTGGCCTCACGTGGGGCTGGGCTTCTTATCCATTCTCCTGGGCTGAGTGTTGCCAAGCCTGTTGTCTACCTTGTCAGAGGCCTGGGCAGTAGGAATGACCAGGGTGAGTTGGATCCTCAGGTCCCCACCCTCTGCCTCTGCCCCCTGCCCTACTTGACCCTCCCTTGCAGACTTGGGCCTCTTCTCCACCAAGACGCTGGTGGAGGCAAGTGGTGAGCACACTGTGGAGGTTCGCACCCAGGTACAGCAGCCCTCAGATGAGAACTGGGACCTGACTGGCACACGACAGATCTGGCCTTGTGAGAGCTCCCGTTCCCACACCACCATTGCCAAGTATGCACAGTACCAGGCCTCGTCCTTCCAGGAGTCGCTGCAGGTGAGGGGCAAGCCTGGGTGGAGGCTGGCTGCTGCCGTCGGGCTGTGGTGGGAGAGCTCTGGGAGGGTCACTGACCCAAGCCTGCCTACCGCTCTGGCTGAGCAGGAGGAGAAGGAGAGTGAGGATGAGGAGTCAGAGGAGCCAGACAGCACCACAGGAACCCCTCCTAGGTATGTCACGATTGTGCCATTTCCCTGTGCGGCGACTCCTCGTCTGTGGGCTCTCCACCAACCAGTCTTGTGTTCTCTCACCCCAGCAGCAGTGCACCAGACCCGAAGAACCATCATATCATCAAATTTGGCACCAACATCGACCTGTCTGATGCCAAGCGGTCAGTGGGGTAGGGGCAGCAAAAAGCTGGGGCAGGAGTGGTGCTGAGCACACAGAGGTCCCTTCTCACAGTGCTTGTGCCCTCACCCCGCAGGTGGAAGCCCCAGCTGCAGGAGCTGCTGAAGCTGCCTGCCTTCATGCGGGTAACATCCACAGGCAACATGCTCAGTCATGTGGGCCACACCATCCTGGGCATGAACACTGTGCAGCTCTACATGAAGGTCCCAGGCAGCCGAACACCAGGTGCATACCTTGCCCGGAGCACAGCTCTGGGAAATGCAGGAGAGGACAGTTGGGGGTGAGGCTGATGCTGCAAAGGCTGGGGTTATTGCAAAAGGCAAAGTCCACAGGCTCTGATCCTGCCAGCTTTGTTGTTCTCTGTTACCACCTGCAGGCCACCAAGAGAACAACAATTTCTGCTCTGTCAATATTAACATTGGCCCAGGAGACTGTGAGTGGTTCGCAGTACATGAGCACTACTGGGAGACCATCAGCGCCTTCTGTGATCGGTGTGCACTGTCCCCTTTCCCCACCACAGCCCCAGTCTTGGGTCCCCAACATTCCCACCTAACCCTGTGGCTTCCCACCCTGCAGGCATGGTGTGGACTACTTGACAGGTTCTTGGTGGCCTATCCTGGATGATCTCTATGCTTCCAATATCCCTGTGTACCGCTTTGTGCAGCGCCCTGGAGACCTGGTGTGGATTAATGCAGGAACTGTGCACTGGGTTCAGGCCACTGGCTGGTGCAACAATATTGCCTGGAACGTGGGGCCCCTCACTGGTGAGTGTAGGGCCAGGCCGTGGTGTAGTGAGGGGGTGGGGGATGTGGAGTGAGGCCTGTGGGGGCAGGGTGGGCTTGGAGGGGGGCCAGCTATGCTGGAGGGGGCTTGGACCCAGCTGGCTGGGGCCTGTTTGAGAATCTGTAGTGATTCCCTCTGGCCCGCAGCCTATCAGTACCAGCTGGCCCTGGAACGATACGAATGGAACGAGGTGAAGAACGTCAAATCCATTGTGCCCATGATTCATGTGTCCTGGAATGTGGCTCGAACAGTCAAAATCAGCGACCCCGACTTGTTCAAGATGATCAAGTGAGGGTCCTGTTGGGGGGATTTCACCTGCAGCCATCCTGCTCCCTGCCCTTGTCCTTCTGTGTGACTCCACCCTGTTCCTCACCGCTCTCTCCATGTCTGCCGTGTCCCCACAGTGTTACTGTGTTAGGGAAGCTGACAGAGTTTCTGCTTTCAGAACCTTTATTTTTCAGTGGTCTAAATAGACGAAAACCACTTAAAATTTACGGATGCCTGAATAGGGGATGTGACCCAGGCTTGAAGAAAGAAGCCCCCCTAGAGGGAGGTCTTATGGCACTGAGATCTCTGGGCTGAGTCCCAACCCCCATCTGCCCCGGTTCAGCCCTGCCCCATCCAGCCCGCAGGCAGGCAGCCTTTTTTCTGTAGCCTCTCCCGCCTCTTTCTCGCAGGTTCTGCCTCCTGCAGTCCATGAAGCACTGCCAGGTGCAACGCGAGAGTCTTGTGCGAGCAGGGAAGAAGATCGCTTACCAGGGCCGGGTCAAAGACGAGCCTGCCTACTACTGCAACGAGTGTGATGTAAGTGCGTCCGCGTTCCCTCTCCCCTGCGTGAGAGGTGACCCCAGTAAGCCTGCGCTCCCGGTGACCAGCCCTTCCTCCCCACCAGGTGGAGGTGTTCAATATCTTGTTCGTGACAAGTGAGAACGGCAGCCGCAACACGTACCTGGTGCACTGCGAGGGCTGCGCTCGACGCCGCAGCGCCGGCTTGCAGGGTGTGGTGGTGCTGGAGCAGTACCGCACCGAGGAGCTGGCGCAGGCCTACGACGCCTTCACGCTGGTGAGGGCCAGGGCCTCGGGCGAGGGGCTCCGGAGGGGGCGCCGGGGGCGGCCTGGCGGCCCAGCCAGCGCAGGCAGACGCTGAGCCCGCGCCCACTTTCTCCCCGCAGGCCCCCGCCAGCACGTCGCGATGAGGCCGGACGCCCCGCCCCACAGGGCGATGCAGGCCACCAGCACAGCCTGGGCTGGACCTAGGTCCCGCCTCTGGCAGGGAAGGGGGTCGGTCGGGCCCAGCCCGTCCACCCTATTGGCAGCTCCCCTCACTTAATTTATTAAGAAAAAAAAGTTTTTTTTTTTAAACAAGAGGAAAAAAAAAAAAGGAAAAAAAAATAAAAAAGGGAGACAGGAGGAGGGGGCCAGCAGCCCCTCGCCCACCAGTCCCTCCCCTCACCGACTTTGGCCTTTCTAGCAGCAGACACAAGGACCAGGCTCCGGCGGCGGGGGTCACATACGGGTTCCCTCACGCCTGCCCGCCGCCGCCCGCGCCCGCCCGCTGGCTGGCGCAGTTGCACGCGGCTCGTGTATGTACATAGACTATGGCAGCCGAGGTTTTTAATGAGATTCTTTCTATGGGCTTTACCCTACCCCAGAACCTCCTTTTTTACTTCCAGTGCTAGCTGTGACCCCTGTACATGTCTGTTTATTCACTTGGTTATGATTTGTATTTTTGTTCTTTTTTGTTTTTGATTTTTAATTTATAACAGTCCCACTCACCTCTATTTATTCATTTTTGGGAAAACCCGACCTCCCGCACCCCTAAGCCATCCTGCCCACCCCTCCAGGACCGCCCACCGCCGGGCTTTCCCTGAGCCCCAGTGTCCGGCCCGGCCCGGCCCGGCTGTCCGTCTCCGCCTGCCCGCCTGCCCGCGGCTCCCGTGGGCTCTCATGGTGCTCAAACCCGCTCCCCTCCCCCATGTCCTGCACTTTCTCGGACCAGTGTCCCCATTCCCGACCCCGCCCCGACTCCGCCTGAGGGTGAGCGACTCCTGTACTGTAGGGGAAGAAGTGGGAACTGAAATGGTATTTTGTAAAAAATAAATAAATGAATAAATAAATAAATAAATGAATAAATAAATACATTTAAAAGTTTTAAAGAAAGAACTATGAGGAAAAGGAACCCTGACCTCTCTAGTCCCGGCCAATTTTAAAAACAAGAACCTTCATCCCCATCCCTTTTTGTTTTCAAGTATGGAAACAGCCCAGGGCCAGGGCCTCACTGGGGCAGGGACACCTCGGGGTGTTTCTCGGGTTTTTTGGGGGGTGGGTTTTTCTCCCCGCTGGGGCTGCGGAGGGGTGGGAGGTTTACAGTCTCGCCCCCTGGCACTGCACTGTCTCTCTGTCCCAGGGGCGGAGAGGTCTTCCCAATCCTACCCCTATTTTTGGTGATTTTTTGTGTGAGAATATTAATATTAAAAATAAAAGCAGAAAAACCCCTGTTTTGATAACGTGCTGGTGGTGATAGCAGGGCAGGGTACGGAGGGAGGGCTGCAAGACGGTGATTGATGGGGGCTGACGTATGGGGCAGACCCTAGCGAGGGCGAGCCCCTCCCCGGAGGCGCCTGTGGAATGTCCAGAGCTCTGGTCGCTCCTTGGGATGGGGGTGTCTAATCCTAGAGCCACATTCCAGGGTGGGGGGGAGGGGGAGGGGCTGGGCCGGGGGAGGGGCAGGAAAGAGGGCTAAAAGGGCCAAGGCCCGGACGGACGGGCGGGAGCCAGCCAGGCCATGGCGGATGTCCCTGGTGCGCAGCGACCTGTTCTCAGCGGCGGCCCAGAACCCCGGGATCCCCTGGACTGCTGGGCCTGCGCTGTGCTGGTAACGGCGCAGAATCTGCTGGTGGCTGCCTTCAATCTTCTCCTGCTGGCGCTGGTACTGGGCACCATCTTGCTACCTGCTGTCACCATGCTGGGCTTTGGCTTTCTCTGCCACTCCCAGGTGAGCATACACCCCAGGGTGTGCGTGGGGGTTGGTTTCCGTGTGTAGTGATGCTGGCGGTGGTGTCCGCAGCCCACCTGTTCTCCCGACGGGGCTGTTTCACCCTGGGCAGAGTGGCCCAGGCCGGCCTCTGCCTGACCGCTTTTCTCCTCCCACAGTTCCTGCGCTCCCAGGCACCCCCTTGCACCGCACACCTGCGGGACCCGGGCTTCACGGCCCTGTTGGTCACCGGATTCCTGCTCCTCGTGCCGCTGCTTGTGCTTGCCCTGGCCAGCTACCGCCGCCTCTGCCTCCGCCTCCGCCTGGCCGATTGCCTCGTGCCCTACAGCCGAGCCCTCTATCGGCGGCGCCAGGGTACCCTGCAGCCCAGGCAAACCCGGCCTTCACCTGGGGCTCAGCCTCTCCCCACACCAGGAAAGGTCTGGGTCTGAGGAGCCACAATGCAAGAACAACCTGTGTCTGCCCTCTTTCCTGTCTGCCCAAGGATTTGAAATGAAACCTGGGATCTTCTGCTTTGCGCAATCCTTCCCTTAGCTGGGTCCTAGCATCTCTTTGGGGAACAGCAACCTCTGTGGACCCAATGATAGTGGAAACTCCCATGCCCCCACAAAACTCACTTTCCTCTTCCCAGTCACATCCATCCTATCTGGGCTGGACCCTGCACGCAAGCACCCCCTCCCACCCCTTAACGTGAATAGGACAACTTGTATTTACAGCTCTGAAGGACAGAGGTGGAGGGAAAGAAGTGATCGCACATCAATAAAGAATTTTTGAACTGAATGTGCTCCATGGACAGAGGGGTGGCACAAAAAACATCATTCCTACCCTGTGCCCAGGAGCAGGAAATGAGTTCCCCAGGGTACATCCTCAGAGTACAACTGCACAGGCCAGAGCATCCTTCAGCCTCCTGGCCTTCCCTTATCTCGTTAGTCCGTTCTTCCTGGTCAGACTCCAGAGTTGTGTCCCTGACCTCTGTGTCACCTCCCCATCAATAAAGTGGAGGGGGCCCTGTTTCAGCGGCCTACCCAGCTCTCCTTAGGGACCTGAGCCTGTTCTCTGACCTCAGCCTAGAGGAACTCAGTGTTGCCAGGCCGGAGTGGGAAACAATGGGCCTTCCGGAGCAGGATGACACCCCCTCCATCCCCTCCGGTCACAATCCTGGATCAGCATCGTGGGAGGGAAGATGCCATGGGGCCCACCCTAGGGCCTGTTGGTCTACAGCTCGGCCTGTTCCCCATCCCCACACTCAGGGTAGACAGCACCTTTGGCATCCAGGACAACAGGTTCGGGGAGGATGACAGAATGCTCTCGACCTCAGATAAACCATTTCCTTTAAGGTAGGATGACCTATTTCTGCCCTGACATCCAGGTTACACACAAGACACTTCGGTCAGAAATTTAATGAAATCTTGAAGACATGCACGATTATGGTCAAAGATACGGGGGCCCTGCCAGGCTCTCCCTCTGCACCTCAATAGAAACGATGTGGTGTCCCGGTACCATGGCCAGACCCAGCACACGGGGTTCCCCGGCAGAGAAGGAATCTGGAAAGAAGGGTCAAAGCATCAGTGAAGCAAGCCAGAATCGATCCCATCCCTTTTGCGCAACAAAAAACAGTCCTAGAAAACAAGGGGGTACAGCCAGGTCCTGAAGGGGAAATGTCTTGTCAGACATCTCAGATGGGTGTGCATCCCCTGGGCACTAACCCGACGGCTTGAGGAACTCCTGCGCCGAGCCCAGAATGACATTGCAGTCGCGGTCGGTACAGAGGAAGCAGCCGACTAGTGTCCGCCCATCTGTCATGCGAATACGCATAGTCTTGTTGAGCAGCGCCTCCAGTTGCTGCCGGGCACGCGCAGCCGGAGAGTCCTCATGCTCCCCGTCGGAGTCCTGCACGGGGCAGGGCACTCATTCAGACCGCGCGGCCAGGGCTGCCCGCTCGGCCGCCCGCGAAACCACAGCTCCCGGCATCCCGCGGGGCACCCACACGAAGCCCAGAGGCTGTCGGGAGCTGCAGTTCCCTCTCTGTATCCCCATCTTGGTACCCGACTGCTCTTCAATCTCTGAACCCGAGCCCACGCTAACCCCGGCGCTGGAGCTGCTTTGACGCCGACTGCAACACCCATTCTCCTCTCGCAGTAGCATGGTCGGCCCAACTCCAGCCATTTGCCCAGGGACCTCCTCTGGGCGCTTGAACTTCCTTTCCGGTCGGGTGTTCTGAGATCTCGCGAGCCCTTCCGACTTCTTCCCTTTCGCGAGATCACTCCTAGTCTCTTGGGCAATAGCAGAGATCTCGCGACCTTCTACTGTGGCTCCCTGAAACCTATTACGCCAGACGTCTTAAAATATCGCGAGAGGTTTGCCTGTAGTTTTTTACACGTCCGTAACAAGCCCTGAAATTTACAAGAATACCATTTTCTATCCTCCCACCCTTATGTCGTAGGAAATAATTCCTCCTAGATAGCCCATGTATCCCTAACTTAAAACGGAGTGTGTTCGCTTACCCCCAAGACTTAACTCAATATATACTCGACGCCGGAATCAGACTACATTTCCCGTGAGCACACGCAGCTCAAGAGCCGCCTCACCTCTACAGTATTGACTCTTAGTTGACGGTGGCTGAAAAAGGACAATGGTTTCCATGTCAGCGGGCAAACGCACTTGTCTAAGCGCCTCAGTGGCAGGGAGCATGTTGTATTGAGTGTGTGCTGAGGAGAGAGGAAACAGCTAAGGGACCCGGTGTTCAAAAGAGCCAGAGCCATGGCGCGCCGAGGCTTAGTGGCTGGGCCAGACTTGAGGTATTTCCAGCGGCGGTATTTCACGCCGGCGGAGGTGGCACAACATAACCGGCTTGAAGACCTTTGGGTGTCTTACCTGGGATATGTGTACAACCTAACCCCGCTGGCACAAGAGTACAAGGGTAAGGGACACATGTTGGGCCAAGGATGGGGTGTGTGCGGGTGGGGGGCGGGTAGGGGTGTGCTTAGTTCTTGGATAAGGGACACTGACAGCGGCTACTCGTTCCTAGGGAACCTGCAGTTGAAACCCATCGTGGAAGTTGCAGGCCAGGACATCAGCCACTGGTTCGATCCAAAAACCAAAGACGTGAGTTCTGTTCGAATCTGGTTAACGGGGAGAGCGGGAGTGGGGAGGGAAAGTGCAATAGCCACAACCTTTAAATTGTGACTGCTCCGACAACCCCCATTCCCAAACCCTGTTTTAAAAGATCCGCAAGCACATAGATCCGCTAACCGGTTGCCTGAGGTACCGCACCCCGCGGGGCCGCTTCGTTCACGTCCCGCCTCAGCTGCCTCGTTCAGACTGGGCTAATGATTTCGGGAAGCCCTGGTGGAAGCGGTCGCAATACGAGGTGGGGCGGTTGTCTGCCAAGACTCGGAACATCTGTATTGTTAACACACTTACGTCGCAGGAGCACATACTGGAGGTGAGATTTGGTGCCTGGGTGAGATTTGGTTGCACAGACGGAACTGGGAAGCAGGCACATCTTCAGATGACCAGTTTCCCGTAAGGGGTAGGGACTGTACTTTCTTCCTTTACACTGACTGAGGAAAGCAGACTACCCAGGTCTCCAGGGTTGGGAATTTTAGGAGTGTCTGAGTCACAGTGGTACAAGAGACTCTTTCTAAGTGCTGGGCAACATCTTAGTGATCTCTGGAAGCTCTTACATGCTCTTTTGGACAGAAGTTAGACTTTTAGTCTACTCTATTGCAAGGATGGAGTGTGTGTGTGTGTGTGTGTGTATGTGTGTGTGTGTATTGTTTTGACCCTTTTGGGCCATCTCTTAGACTTCATTGCATGCTGGAACCTCAACTTCATTTCAGGGACTGTACAGTGCCCAAGCTGTTGTGTGTCAAAGGAGACATTCTGACCACAGCTGTCATATATTGGGTGTCCCCCTCCATCGCGCGTGCATGTGTGTGTGTGTGTGTGTGTGTGTATGTATGTTTTCCATCCAGAATTCTGGAGGTAGGGTGCTTCTATGTTCTTCAGGTGGGGGCTCTGGAGTCAATGTGGGAAATTCTACACCGCTATCTCCCTTATAACGCACATGCTGCCAGCTACACATGGAAATATGAAGGGAAGAACCTGAACATGAATTGTACCCTGGAAGAAAATGGGATCTGGGATGAGGAGGACGAGTTTGACTATCTCAATATGGACGGTACACTTCACATACCTGCAGTACTGCTCTACTTCAATGATGACCTCACAGAGCTATAGGAAAGACGTGTGCTCTTGTAGACTCAAGACATATTTTGAGTTTGCCTTTTTCTATGCCTTGAGGAAGAGGTCAGGGTGTGGGGTGTCAGGGCTTAGACCTCCATTTCCCTCTTGGAACTGGCTTGTGGTTGGTTCCTTTGCTCTTATGAGGAATAGACTCCTAATCCCCAATTCCTTTATGATTTGCTCTGAGAAAATTAGGGAGAATGCTGGAAGTGAACTAATCCTTAGGAATGACACAAGACATAGTATCTTGGATTAGGGAAATGAAAGGGAGGAAAGTCAGATGGAACTAAGGTAGAATTTTTTAATAGTAAGAAAAGTCCTACATGTGGATGAGGGAATGGAAGAACATTTCTGCCAATGATGGAAATGGGATGGTTGGGGAATATGAGATTTACAAAGACAAGAATAGGAAATAACTATCATTGACCATGCAGAATTGGGTTATATCCCTCTAGAAAAGTATTGGGCAGCTGACACACAAGAAAATAAGTGTTACCAAGTAATTCAGTATAGATATTATGCTGGATGCTTTATACATCCTTTTTATGACAACTATCCCATAAGGTGAATGCCACTAACACTATTTCACAGCTAAGTCTTTTGAACTTTGGAAAGTGTCAGTAGCACAAAGACAACTGGTAACTAGGATGCAAGTCCAAGTCTACCTAGCTCCAAAGATCACATTCTTTTTCAGTGTAAAGAGACTGTTTCAATGTCTGACCTCATGCTAACATTTGTATCCACTGCTCTCAGAATAAGTATTTGGGAGGTAGGTTTGTCCTAAGTGTGTTACACAGTGGAAAACCACAAGCCTATTGTGTCATCAGACACTTATTATATTGGAGTTAATTAGCACAGTACTCCAGGGGCAAAGAGAGGGCAGGGAAGGCTGAGCGTCATCCAGGCAATAGTTGTTGAAGCTGCTTCTTTGTTAATTCCATAGCAGAATTTCTTTCCCAACTTTTTTGAAGCAAAGAGCAACTTTATTGACTAAAGTTAAAACTAGAGTGGGAAAAGGCCCTGTAGATCTGGATACTATGAAGAGAGAGCAAAAGGAAGCACTTTTTTTTTTTTCCACCAGTAGGCCTTGCTACTTAGGGAAGGTGAGGAATACAGAGTTGATTTTGTGAAATAGTGACTCCAAAAGAGGGATTTGATAGAAGTCATGTAAAGAGAAGAGCTAAGTAAAACAGAAAATGCTCCTAGTGACTAAAAGAGAACTACCGATGGCTAGATTTGATTCTCTTTAAACAGGAGAGAGGAATTGAGAATAACAGACAGGTAAACTTCCTGGCAGCAGCACACAAAAATGAATCAGGCAGAGTTTAGAGTATCTTTTTGGTCAGGAACCCTAGGCCCCAGTGCAAGAGCAGGTGGTCCCTATGAGATACTAGAGGGGCTGACTGGGAAGCATGAACAAAGGTGAAGACATCCCTGTTAACTTCATCCGAATTCACTGAGGCTTAAGGCTTCAGTCTAGTCCCATGGAATGCAGGAACCCATGAATTACCTGAATCAGTCACTGTGGTGTTTAATCAATTTTGCAGTGATTTTATGTGTATCTTCAACTAAAACCTAAGCTATTTAAGAACTAAAGCTATGCAGTTTCTCTCATGCCAGACTCAGGGCCCATGCCTACGGGATGTGCTCATTCTGCCCCAACCTGTCCCTTTTCTGTAGTACATATCATACTTTAGTACCTCTTGCCAGAAATATCCCTTTCTTCATATACCCAAGTAGAAGCTGGGTATGGCGGTGCATACCTATAATCCCAGTACTCTGGAGGCTGAGGCAGGAGGATAGCCATGAGTTCAAGGCCACCCTCAGCTACATAGCGAGTTCAAGGCCAACCTGGGCTACATAGCAAGACTGTCTCGAAACCAAAAACCAAAACCAAGTAGAATCTATCTCCTAAATATCTCTGGAATCCACCTTCTTTTCTCTGAGTTATCACTTGTCTAGACTGTTGGGGAAATTTCCTAACCGCTCCTCCCCCATTTCCACTTATGCTCTCCATACCCACAATCAGACTGATCTCTGAAAAATCAAAACATCTTACTTCTTTTTTTCTCTCTCTCTGATCTTTCCCTCCCTGCTGTAAGTCTTCAGTGGCTCCCATTTGCTTTTGGAATAGTTTTAGTTCAGAGATCCTGCATACATCAGGTCCTGTCTACTTTGCATATTGTAACACTCTTCTTTGTTCCCTGTGTCCCTGACCCCCTGGGTGAGTCTCATTTCCTTAAGTGTCTTCTTGCCTCCGAGCCTTCACAAAGACTGTTTTCTCTGCTCACTGTACCTTTTCACTTTCCACCTAGTTGATCCTAAATGTTTCTTCCTCAACGATGCTTTTCTGATTTCCCAAGATAGGTTAAGACTTTGTTCAATCTTTACCACTATGCATTTTTCAGAGTTCTTTGTAAAATTTTGCACATAACTGGCTAATTGGCTGGTAGATTGTAAGCTCCTAAGGGCAGAAGTTTAGTCCTTGCTCCTTACTGTATTCTCATTGCTGGGCACACACAGCTGCTCAATAAATTTTGATTGAATGAACTCAGATGTCAAGGAATTCATCTGTCTGTGGGTGGAGTGGTGCGTCCTGGGAGGCAAGCGACACGCTGTTTGGTTCCTGTACTGCAAGCTCCATTTACAGGTTTCTCTTTCGCTGCTTCCCATAGATCCAACACTAAGTTACTACTGTACATAGAGCTCTCTCATCAGAGATGTTTTGGGAAAAATGCTATGTCATTTCCCCACATGGCCACTAGGTGGCTGTAATTGCCTGCAGAGTCAGGGAAAGGGGTCTGGAGGTGGAAAAATCAAGCTCCAAAGAAATTAGGATTTTGTGTGTGTGTGTGTGTGTGTGTGTGTGGCACCGGGGATTGAGCTCACAACCTCGCGCCTGCCTGACAGGCGCGTAAGCCGCTGAGCCAAACTCCTGGCCCTGGTTTTTTTGAGGCAGGGTCGCACTGTGTAGCTCAGGCCGGCCTTGCGCTCGCGTTGTAGCCCAAGCCGGTCTCAAACTCACAAGGCTCCTCCTACCTCAGCCTCCTGAGTGCTGGGATTAAAGGCATGCGCCACCACGCCCGGCTAGAAATTAGGATTGAAAGTGGCTCTTTGAGACTTACAGCAGGGAGGGAAAGATCAGAGAGAGAGAAAAAAAGTAAAAACTACATGGCCACCATTCTATTAACATTAGGTTTACTTCTGCTTTTAAGTTTTTCCACAAGCAGATGTCAGGAAAGGAGGGAACTTTGAGAAGTAACTTGTAAGGTGGAACAAATAGGGGTTTTGATTACAGGTGTGGGTGTATGGGGTGAGATATAGAGCCAAGGAAAGAATAAACGCATTGGAACTTTTGCAGTATTTTTAAGGTAATAGAGTGCATTAACTTATTATTTTTGCTATAAAGCTTTTTATTTGGCAGTCTTGTTCTCTAAATATCAAAAATTAGGTATTTGCCTGAGGAATATGTAAATAATGCCTCAAACTAAAACCAGAAAGTAAACAACATAAGCCTAAGGTCCAAGCCCTCTTGTGGTGATCTCTATTGTGTTGTAATGAGGTGAGGTAGAGAGAGAATGGAGTATTGAAAGTTGTCTGTTCTTAGTAAGCCATAGCAGCTTCAAAAGACTAAATTGGCAAATGTTTACTACAAGCCCCAGTATATACATACATCATTAGGGGATGACAAATAGGTATATATTCTTTTTGGGAAACCTGCCCACTTATTGGGATAAAATATATGCACAGAAAAGATAAATCCAAACAGGATACAATAAATGACCAAATTATAGAGAAGGTTTCCATCCTCATGGTAAGTCACAAATGTGTGTGTGTATGTGTGTGTGTATATATATATATACACACAGGCATGTGTATTACTTTGGAGAAAAGTACTATTATTTTCATCAAATCCTCAAAATAGCCAAGCCCTCTACCTGAAATATTATACACACATATATACAAATACAATTTTTTTTTTTCCTGCGGCACTGGGGATTGAACTCACAACCTCGCACCTGCCAGACAGGCGCTTAAGTCACTGAGCCAAACTCCTGGCCCTCAAATACAAATTCTTTTAAAAGTCTCAAATATCAAAAGTGAAATTACAATATGGTCCCAGGATTCCTAACACCTGTCTCAATGGTCTGCCTCACCTGTGTCATACCTGTAGTGTTCCTATGGCTCAAATTCCTAAAGCATTAACCTTTGGGTCTTTGTTAATGACTAGTATAAAGTGTTTTACTGCTATCCCATGTTTTATTCTGGTTGTGCCTTGGAGCTGAGTGAGGGGCTCCATCATTAGATGTATAACACCCAATCATGACATCAGGATAAGGTTAATACATCCATTCTCACAGCTGAGGCTGGGAAAGAACATAGATGTGTTGATACTGGGAGAACAGTCACTCTATGGTGGATTAGTAAGGTTTAGTTGTAAGAAAGCACAAAAAGATTTGAAACCTGAATGATTCTTATTTTGAAGTTCAAGGATTAGCCATCCCTCCCCCCCCCCAAAAAAAAAGAAAGAAAAAAAAAAGATAAGGCATTCAAAATACCAGCATATGCAGCCCAAGTACTGGGTATTCTAGGCACATGGAAAGCACTGAAACAAAACAAAACAAAAACCTGATGTATGAATACATGAAATGAGACTATTCAAGTGGGATGGGGTAAAGAAGAGTGAGATGAGGAATAAGATAGTAGACTACTAAAATTAAAGCTTTCCCTTATTGGGAGCAGCTCAGAATTTACCCTTTAGGACCTTCTGTTTAGTGGGCATCTAGCTTCAATCATCTGATGAGACAGCCTCTGTATCCTCAATAACCATGTAGTGCCTAGCATAGAATTGCAATAAATAAATACTTGTTTCAGGGATAAATGGTATGCATAACTCCCACTTTGTTACCTGTTATACTTAAGAGTCAGAGATTTATTTATTTATTTACTTTTTGTTTTTGTTTTTTGTGGCACCAGGGATCAAACTCACAACCTCGCGCCTGCTAGACAGGCGCTTAAGCCACTGAGCCAAACTCCCAGCCCTAGTTTTTTGAGACAGGGTCGCACTATGTAGCTCAGCTGGCCTCGTGCTCACATTGTAGCCCAAGCTGGCCTCGAACTCACAAAGCTTCTCCTACCTCAGCCTCCTGAGTCCTGGGATTAAAGGCGTGCAACACTGCACCTGGCTAAGAGTCACAGATTTAGAAAGTAATGTCCCTTGCTACTTGACCACTGGCACTATTTGAAGAGAACTGAAGAGACCTAGAAAGTGAGTGATATGTAGGCTAATGAACTGATTCTCCTATAGAACAGTAAGGAAGATGAAATGTATAGGCTTCTCCTGAATGATCCGCCAGAAGAGGCAGATATTACTTCATAGCAGTGATGGTGAACCTTTTATTTTTAATAAAGCTATTGCTTTTGGAAAACGTTTAAAGCTTTCAATGACAACAAACACCTGGCTGTGGCATACATGCCATAGGTTCACCACCAGTATAACATGGTATTTGGGTGCATATAACAGAAGCCTGGCTGTTGAAGCTTAACAACAAAGGGTTCGTGTCATTCAGCTAACAGATAGGCAATTAGTAAAACAGTGACTCCACTAGATCCTCAAAGTTTCAAGTGTCTCCACTATGTTTTCCCCATTTTGTCCTTGTATTCATCAACTTTTTAGCTGCTCTATTTCTAGCCTAAGGATCTGCACAAGAACCTGCATGATTTTGCTCTCCAGGCTTCTCTTTGTTTCCCACATTGGCTTTTCAGTTTCTGAAACTCTTTCAAGTTCCTTCTGGTTAGAGAGCCTTCTCACATGCTGTTTCTCTGATCGAACACTCCACCCTCCACTCATCATTTGGCCAACTACTCTGAAAAGTTGCTTAATCACATGTCACTTTCGCAGAGAAGTTTGCTCTGATCTTTCAAACTGTGTCAAGTCTTTTCTCATATCCTTTCAGGGTGCTCTGAAACATCTTAACGATAATTAAAATATTCAGTGTAATTTTTAATGTTCATCTTCCTCCCTTCGTAGTCTGTAAACTCCATGAGGACAGGGATCATAACTCTTACTTGCTACTAAACAACCAGCACCTACCCTAGTGCTCAGTACCCTGGCTATTCAATAAATATCCATAGACTGGGCAAATGTAGTAAATGCTACAAGAGATAAATATAAAATGCCTCAGGAAGACAGCAGGAACAGTTAATGCCCTCTGGGGAGACCAGGGAAGACTGAGTCTGACAGACGAGGAGTTAGCTAATTGAAGAAGAGGGAGAGGGTAAAGGGACAGTTGGAGGACAGAATGCTTCCTGCAAAATATAATTAGTACAAGCAAATATTAAAGGTGAGAGTGTAGGGAGCTCAAAAGCAGAAGGAAGTGCAGTATGTTGCTGAGAAGAAGGGGATATGAGAGAGGAGAGAGGAACAGTGGGAGATGTGGAGGCTGGGCCAGGTCCTAGGAGGCTTTGTAAATCAGATAAGTTTCTGGCTTAAAAAAAAGATATACAGTAAATCCTTGACTTACAAACATTCGAATTGCGAACTTTCCCAAATATGAATAAACGTGGCATTATGAACACTTGTAAATGTGAACAAATTGTGGAAGTAGCTCACATATCTGCTGGACATTGTCACAATTATGCTGTTGCATGCTTACTGTACAATGCAAAAGTGTACAGTAGTACAGTGTTCAATCAGAGCCCAGGATGTGCAGGAGCAAGAGGAGACGCAGTGGTGATGTGGAGGGGACTGCTAGGAAGAGCAAAGCAATATACATTGTACAATTGTGTCAAAGGTACAGTACATAAGACTCACTTTGTTGGACTTATGAATGAATCCGACTTACCATTCTCCTGAAACAGAACTTGTTAAAAAGTCGGGAAGTTACTTTATAATTTATATACTACGAATTTCACCCTTTTAAAGTATCTGATTCAAGAGCTTGTACAAAGAGAGAGAGAGAGAGAGAGAGAAAAAAGCTTAGGGTTAAAAGTTTTGTGGGGAGGCTATAATCAGATTTGCATTTATTTATCTATTTTTTTATTTATGATGCTGGAAATCAAACCTCACGCTTACCAGACAGGCACTGCACTACTGAGCTAAATTCCCGACCCCAGATTTGCATTTTTATTTTTTATTTATTTATTTTTTTGGTACCGGGGATTGAAGTCACAACCTCGCACCTGCCAGGCAGGTGCTTACGCCACTGAGCTAAATCCCCGGCCCTATTTTTTGAAACAGGGTCTCACTGTACAGTTCAGGTTGGTCTTGAACTCACTTTGTAGCCCAGGATGGTCTTGAACTCGCAATAATCCTCCTGCCTCAGCCTCCTGAGTGCTGGGATTACAGGTGTGCGCCACCACACCCAGCTGCATTTTTATTTTTATTTCATATTTATTTATTTATTTATTGGGATGACTTGATTACAATGTCAAGAGAATGAAATGAAGAGGCTGTGGGGAGCAGAGAATGAAGCTGAGGCCAACTAATGCCACCACTGCAGCAGTCTGGGAGAGATATGAAGGTGGTTAGAACTAGGTTAGTGGGCAGTGAAGATCAGATCAGTAATTGGGTAAAGAGCAAAATTACACAATTTAGATCTAAAATGTCTGGCAAAAGTCTTGTGTTTACAAGGTGACTTGGATCTTTACGGGGCTATACTCATTGGTAGATTATCGATGGGTTCAGTAGCTAAATGCACTGTTGGGAGGTGGGGTCCAGTTGGAGGTAGGTCCCTGAGAATGTGACCTGGAAGGGTATATTCTTGTCCCAATTCATCCTTGCTACCTGGCTACCATGCAACGTTCAGCCATCCTCTGCCACACTCTTTTGCCATGTCATTTCTGCCTTGCAGCCAGACAACCATGGACTGAAACTATCAGCCAAAATAAACCACTCTCCCTGTCAGTTGTGGCTGTCAGGTATTTTGTCCTAGAGATGAGAAACTAAATAATAAAAAGTCTGAGGAAGAGGGAAGAGGCAAATGTAACCGCAAGTGTCTGGCCGGGCCAACCAGGAAGATGGTGAGCCCAGTGATGGAACAGGGGAATGCTGGAAGAGAAAGATGAAATCACCTGTATGAGGTAATTTGGGGGCATACAAGTATGCATGTTCAGATCTTATTTGGTACATGGGGTTAGACAGCTCTGGGTCAGAGTTACGGATGTCAGAATTACTGGCAGATAATAAGTCAAGGATGAGATCAACTTGAGAGTGAAGTGTGATCTAAGCAGAGGAACTGGGAGGAACAGTAACTAAGTGGGAGGAAGGAAAGGAGACACACAACTAAGAGCTAGAGAGGCGAGTGAGAACCAGAAGAAAGGTGCCATGGAAGCCAAAGGGAGAGTACTTGAGGGAATGGGAAATAGTGTGAAATGCTTTGCACAAGTCAAGTATTTTGATGACTTGAGTTCTGTAGATTTAAACTAAAGCAGGTCAATGGTGATGTTGTTAGAGAAGGCAGGCTATAGTTGGACAAAGTGTGAGATATAACTGCAGGAGAGAGGTTTTCTGGGATGGGTGTGGTGGCACACATCTGTGATTCCAGCACTTGGTAAGCTGAGGTAAGAGGACTGTTGTTGAGTTTGAGGCTAGCCTGAGCTACATAGTGAATCCAAGGCCACCTTGAAATACATAGTGAGACCCTGTCTGAGAAAAAAAAGAAAAAAAAAAAAAAAAGAACAAGAAGAGAGGCCTTCTGGCTTTGTAACCATACATAGAATATCTACTTTCCTTTAGACTCTGTTTTTTAACCATAAAATAGAGATAACAGAAAGTGACAGGACAATAGGGATACTTAGGACATAGTCACCCTAACAGAAACTTCTTCTGGTGTTGAGATTAAATGAGATAAGATAAGGGAAAATGCCTTGGAAAAAGCACTCAAAACTTCTAGTTTTCTTTCCTATTCTTTTTTTTTTCCTCTCTCTCTTTTTGGTACCAGGGATTGAACTCACAACCTCATGCCTGCCAGAAAGGCACTTATGCCACTAAGCTAAATCCCCGGCCCTATTTTTTGAGACAGGGTCTCACTATGCAGTTCAGGCTGGCCTTGAACTCACTTTGTAGCCCAGGCTGGTCTCGAACTCACAACAATCCCCCTGTCTCAGCCTCCCAAGTGCTGGGATTACAGGCATGTGCCACCACGCCCGGCTTCTTTCCTATTCTTTATGTGTCACTATTTAATAACAAATGCTTCCCTTGGAAATTCCTGATATTTGCCAATATTCAGCATCCAGGTAATATCTATCATGCTTAGAAAATTAGACTAAATCTGTGACTAACATTTAGTTTTAAATGAATAGCATTTATGCCTCCATGAGAATTATCCGAATCCAATAAAATGAAGCAGAATTGGGCTCAGTTATACAAAATGAGAGAAAGGAAGGAAATGGGGTCAATAATTAGAAACAAGAATAATGTCAGTCCTTTGCTCTTTCAGTTTAAGGTGCTATTCATAACCAGGTCATGAATTCTCTCACCTTGCAATCATTTTAAGTGAATCTCTCTGAGGTAAGAAATAGCTAACAGTAAATTTGACTGTTTAGAACAGCTACCAATTATTACATGCCTTATTATTAGCCAGTACTTTATGTAACTTTGCTCATTTAATCCTCACTACAACCCTGTGATGCAGGGTGGTTTACAGATGAGGGAGCTGATACCTGAGGATAAGCAGCTTGCCCAGGGCCAAAGTTAGTAAATGACACAGCCTAGCTATCTCTCTAAGTCTAAAGCTCCAACTCTTCCCTTAATGAACAGAGTGAATAACTTCATTAATGGCTCTGGAATATATAGAATCATTTAAAAATTAATTGTTTTAAATTTATGAATTACATTAGTGTGACAAGCTGAAAGAAAAAACATATGTATATGTGTATATATATAAAAAACAGTTAAGATAGTTATACTACTGATTTCTCTTGAGTTTGCTGAAGAGAAAGATTTGTACTGGTATTGTTCAGTCAATTGAAGGCAGATGTCTTGTGCTCTGCGTGAATGATTTGGGGATGACAATGCACAATGTATGTACCATTGTTACCCTGATTGATGTGCTTTGAAATTTTGTTGCAGTTTTTTTTCTTCTTCTTTTTCTTTCTTTTTATGTTTGAATAAAATGGATTTGAAAAACAAAACAAAAAAATAATAAATTTATGAATTAAATCTAATTTACTCTGAAATTAACATGACTTTCCTGTACAGAGATCTAAAAAGGCCAAGAGAAGGTGGATGGGCAAGAGGAAGCCAGCTGGGGTTAGCACTTGTTATGACACATCTATAACCTGAAGGATAGTAATCAGCTGAGAAAGGTGTCAGGGTAATTCTGCTGAGACAACTGTGGCTCAATAGATGGTACCTGGTATAAGTACAAGATACTTTTAACTGGCCAGCCAACAGAAAACTTAAGGTTATCCATTATCCCAAATGCTTGGAACAAGTGTGTGAGATTTTGTGTTTTTTCAAATTTTTGAATATTTGCATTTATATAGAGAGAGCTTAGGGATGCAATTCAAGTCTAAATACAAAATTCATTCATATTTCATATATACCTTATACTCATAGCCTGAAGGTGATTTTATACAATATTTTTAGTGTGTCAACATTCTGATTGTGACCTATCACAAAGTCAGATGTGGAATTTTCTAGTGGGAACATCACATCGACATTCAAAAATTTTTTTATTTTAAAGTAGTTCAGATTTCAGATAATGAGACTAGGTATGCTTAACCTGTATTAAGAAATTGTGGTCAGTTATGGTAGCACATGCTTGTAATTCCAGCATTGAAGAGGCTGAGGCAGGAGAACTGCCATGAGTTTGAGGCCAGTCTGGACTACATACTGAGTTCAAGGCCAGCCTGAGCTATTAGCAAAACCCTGTCTCAAAAACAAAAACAAAAACAAACTGTTGAAAGATAATGTCAAAGGGAAATGTTTGGTTTGCCTTTTCATATAGGACTATTCAATTTCAACATAATGGTCAATCAGAGCAGATCTAAAAAAACAAAACAAAACAAAACAAAACAAAAACTGGCAGAAGGCAAAGAACAATTTTAGCCCAGTGTGGTGCCACAGCCTGTATTCCCAGCACTCAGGAGGCTGAGGCAGGAGGATTGCTGTGAGTTTGAGGTCAGCCTGGGATCCGTAGTGGGTTCAAGGCCAGCTTAAACTCTATAGCAAGACCCTGTCTCAAAAAAAATAAAGAACAATTGTAAGTTTAATCTTCCTCTTCTTACTAAGGTATCTCTTTACTCAATGAAGGGCAAGGAAAAAGAAAAGATAGCAACAGAAGTATGACAGACCAGATAAAATCCTTTAACTGAAAAGACATTGCACGATTTGGGTTTGTCATTAGTTACTGGAAGTACAGAGAACTCTTCTACAGCTTAGAGATTATATTTCTAAAAAGTTGCTATATGATCACATTAAGCTACACGCATCCAGAAACAAATCTATCATGTCATATTAAAGCCAATTTGTTTCTCAGTTACTGTGATTTTAACAGTGGCATCTCAATTCTTAGGCCACCACATTGTCCAATTCTCTCTTTTCTTTGGTCTATCATAGTCCATAAGTTTGAGTGTAAATGCCTACTTCACTTCTCAATAGCTCTTACCTTAGATAATTTAATCTCATGTTACTCTGTTTTTTAATCTGTAAAATGGAGACTATGTCAGTTTGTACTTTATAAGGTTACTAGAAGGCATGAATTAGTACATAAGTACTTAGGATACTTTCTAGACACAAAGGAAAACTCAATGAAAATTAGAAACCATCCTTTTACTATCTTTCACATATATAATTTTATAATTTTTCTGTTTTTTTTAAACTGTTGTTGATTTCTGTTATGTCTTTCATCAAGAAAACAAGCACTAAAGCTGGTGTGATAAGGCATGCCTATAGTCCTAGCTACTCAGGAAGCTGTAACACAAGGATCTCTTGAGCTCACCAGTTCAAGACCAGCATGAGTAGCACAGGAGGATTCCATCTCAAAACCAAACCAAATCAAACCCAACCCAACAAACACCACCTCACTTTCCTATTCACTTATCTTCCTTCCGTTCCCTCACTCCTGTCACTTTACAAAGTTGGAGTGATCCGAGGGCCAGAAACTGGCCCAGCAGCTTTCTGATTACAGCACAGACAGGAAGTAGATCTCTGGTAGGCCAGTTCTGCAATGTTCTGCTCACTCTGGAAGCCCAGACTACCATGCTTCTCTGGCCCTTCCAAAATTCTTTTAAGTGACGCTCCTGTATATAATCTCTTTCTGCTTACAAGAACTAAAGTATGTTACTGTTATGTCCAAGCTCTGTTATAACACACAATACTGATTGAATAGTTTGTCATAAATGGTACAAATATTTTCCTGGTTTATCTTTTAACTTTATGACAATTTCTTACACACTAAAATTTAGTTGTAATCTATATTTTCCTTTATGAATGATCTTCATTGTGCTTAAAGCCTTTTCACCCCAAGATCAGGAAAGTATTTGATTATCTGATTTTAGTTCTTTTAAATTTTTGTTTTTAATGTAGCTGTTAAAAAGATAACTCATTTGAGATACTACATATTTAATTATAATCTCCATATTCAACTGTATAGTTAACTACACATTTAATTATACCCATGTTTGTTCTCACCTTCTTGCCTCCTGTTCTGTCTAAAGCTAATCCCTTCACCTAAGCTCTTACCTCACTCCTACCTTGGATCTCCTGGAAGTAGACAAGACTCTTATTTAAGTACTATAAGGAGGTTTGAGAAATTGAAGATAGCTTAGAAAAGTCACTGGGGAGAACTGTGTCTCACAAAGGTATCCAACTAAAAAAAGGCTTTCTGAACAGGGACACTAGTATGAACCACTATGGTGCTTTCTTTTACAGTACTTTATAGCCTGGGTGTATACAGCCAAAGTGATTCTCAGCTACAGGTTTGTAGGAAAGAAAATGAGAAGAGACACACTGGCACCCACTGACATACTGGTGGAAATAACAGACAGGAAAGGAGGTGAAGAGAGTGGGAGCTGATCAGGAGAAAATTAGGAGCTAAGGAAATAGACTTTGTTATGGGCCCAAGAATAGTAGGGTGTACGTAAAAGAAAGTTAGAAGGGTAGAAGAACATTGTGGCCAAAGTGGGGAGACTTGAATTTCATATTTCAGAAGAGGTGGGTCCAGAGACAGGATACAAAAGTGAGACTTTAATATTCTTTGTTGTTGGTGCATGTTATATATATTCTTTTAAACCTGTGAAATAGTTCTCAGTAACAGATAAAAATTTTAAATTAAAAACCTCTATAACTAACATTTTAATTGTTTCTCACAATCTTTAATTGCTTATTTAACTCATTTACCACCACAGGTGGCCCAAGCCTATACTTACAGCACTCTGAAAAGCTGAGATAGGAGGATTGCAAGTTCAAGCCCAGCCTGGACATTTTAGTGACTTAGTGAAAGCTTGTCTTAAAAAATAAAAAGGGCTAGAAATGCAGTACAATGCAGAGACCCTAAGTTCAACCCAGTATTACAAATCAAAAAACTTATTCACCAAATTATGTTTTACAGATGACCAGCTAGCTGGGCATGGTGGTACATGCCTATAATTTCAGCACTTTGGAAGGCTGAGGCAAGAGGATAAAAGTCCAAGTCTTGCCAGGGCAATTAGTGAGACCCTGTCTCAAAATTTAAAAATTTATTTATTTATATTTTTGAAACAGGGTCTCTCAGTGTAGTTCAGACTGGCCTTGAACTCAGTATATAGGCCAGGTTGGCCTTGAACTCACTGTGATCTTCCTGCCTCAGTCCCTTGAGTGTTCGAATTGCAGGTGTGTGCTACTATGCCTGGCAAAATAAAAACAATTTAAAAATTTAAAAAGATGGTGAAAGTCCTGTGTTCAAACCCTAGACTCACACAGAAAATAGAGGTGATGAACTGCCAAATAAAATACTTTTCTGGGTTTGTACTTTATTTTTTAATTGAGCTCAGTTATACTCATATGATTATACTCATATGGCACAATATCCACTTTTGAAATATGCAATTCAAGAGGTTTTAGTATATTCACAAAGCTGTGCAACTATCACCATTATCCAGAATTCCAGAACATTTTTTCTTGGGTTTGTGAGACAGGGTCTTGCTATGTATTTCAAGCTGGCCTTGAATTCACTATGTAGCCCTGGCTGGCCTCAAAGTCAAGGCCATCCTCCTGCTTCAGCCTCCCAAGTTCTGGGATTATAGTCATGTGCCATCATGCCTGCCTCCAGAACATTTTCATTCCCCCACCCTCAAGACACCCTTTCACACCCATCAGCACTCACTCCTTAATCTTCCCTCCTCTTAACCCTGTCAACCATGAATCTACTTTCTAGCTCTTAAGAATTTGCCTATTCTGGACATGTCATATAAAGAGAATCATACAGTGTGTGTCCTTTGTACCCTGCATAGTTTTTTTTTTTTTTTTTGTAGTTTTGTTAAACGTTAAAATCCATCCATGTTGTAGTATATGTCAGCACTTCCTTTTGTGGCTAGATATTTCATTGTACGGATATGCTATATTTGTTTATCCATTTATAAGTTGATAGACATTTGGGTTATTGATAGTTTTTGGCTATTTTGAAGATTCATGTATAAGTTTTTGTATAAACATGTTTCAGTTCTCTTGGTTATACATGCAGTATTGAAATTCCTGGGTCATATGGTAACTCTATATTTAACTTTATGAGGAACTGTCAGTTTGTACTCTTCCTGACTTCCCTGATACATTTAGTATCAATGATCATGCTTTCTTCTGGAAGCTGTGTTCTTGCTTTGCTAAACCTACTACTCTTAGCAATTCCCTTCTGTTTGGTTTCTCTTCTCTCTGCCTCCATCCTTCAAAGTTACTCTGTAGCTCTAGTCTGTAGTCTTTGTTTAATATTCTAACAATTTTTACTCTCTTAAGAGGTATGAACCACTAATAGAGACTTCCATCATAAATGCTGGCTTTTTTTGGTACTGGCAATTGAACTTACAACCTTGCGCTTGTCAGGCAGGTGCTTATGCCATTGAGCTATATCTCTGGCCCAAGAGATTTCTATCATGAAATCCCTATTCCAAACAGATGAAGTCCAACAGTACCTGCTAAATGTTTTCTTACTCAACCTAAATTGCCCTTCCCCATCTCTGCTACATACATATAAATCCTAGTTATCTTTTGGGGTCAACTTCAAATACAGCTACATATGAAAGTTCTCCACTGACTCCCTCCATGCTCACCCAAGTTCTTTTCTGAGTACTCAGATTTTATAGTCATAGCAATAATCACAACCATATATTGATAATTAACTTTTTTGTGTATTTATGTCTAACCTCAAAAAATGTCTCTTCTTCGTCCACCTAGGCAAATACGTTAGTGACCAAAACATTTTCAAGTTGCACATGAAAAAATAAGTTCCCTTTCCCAGTACCAATTACTGCAGTTTCTTGTACATTCTTCCAGGAAGCTCCTATGGATAGTCACATTTTTTCCTTTCTTTCATAAATGGTGTGATGTTATGTATGCTCTTTGGTACCTTTTCCCCTCATATTTTAATTAGGCTTTTAAAGTGAAACCTCATTAACTTTTTCAAAAGTCTAACTACATCATATCCACTGATCATACTTTGCTTATGTGTTTTTCTCTTCAAAACTAAACATTAAACCTGAAAGTGGTGATATATACCTATATTCCCAGCTACCCGAGTCTCAGCCTGGAAGATGGCAAGCAAGTTCAAGCCCAGCATGAACAACTCAATATGACCCTGTCTCAAAATTAAGAAAGGGCTGGAGAGCAGTGGTAGAGCAGTGGTAGAGCAACCACCTAGCACACACAGGCCCTGGTTCAATCCCTAGTACCAAAAAAAAAAAAAAAAAAAAAAAAAAAAAAAAAAAAAAAAAAAAAAAAAAAAAAAAAAAAAAAAAAAAAAAAAAAAAAAAAAAAAAAAAAAAAAAAAAAAAAAAAAAAAAAAAAAAAAAAAAAAAAAAAAAAGGAAAAGAAAAAAGCGGGGCCTAGAGGTTAATGAGGAATGATTTCTTTAGAAAAATCATACTATTTTTTAGCCCATTTGGTTCCATTTGTTAATGTGGATCAATGAAACTACTTAAATTTGTTTATAGAAATAATACTTTGTCATTGTAAAAATTCATGAAGGTAAAAATTTTTGGTATGTACACCTCCAAAATTTTAGAAGGCATTTACATCAATATAAATGTATCTGTAGAAATTAATGTTTTTAGTTTCTTTAAACATAAATAAACTAAGTAGTATTGTAATGTTAATATTGTAGTGCAGTTTGTTCTTATCCATTCAACTGTATAATAAAGAATTTTAGCTGGGTATGGTGGTGCATGCCTATAATCCCAGCACTTAGATAGGCTAGGGCAGGAGATCGCAAGTTCAAGACTTGCCTCCATAACTTAGCAAAAGTCTCTCAAAAAAAGCAGAGGCGGGGGGATGTAGCTCAATGGTAAAGCAACCTTGGGGTTTGAGCCCCAGTACCAAAAAAAAAAAAAAAAAAAAAAAGGAAACTTGCCATGTATATGCATACAGATGTAATTCAATTTTTTAAAATTCGTACATAGTTTATTTAGCAATTCCTTGTTATTGGGGATTTAGGGTACTTCCAAATTTTGTTTGTTTTTTGAGACAGGGCCTCATAGTTCAGACTGGCCTCTAACTCATAGCAGTCCTTCTGCTTCAGATTCCGGAGTACTGGAATTACAGGCCTGTGCCACCACACCTGTTCTGTTTCCAAGTTTTTGCTACAATGTTATAATGAACATCTTTGAGCATGCTACATTATGCACAAGTGTGATGACTCTTTCTCCAAAATAGATGGTAAGAAGTGGAACTCTTGTCAGAAAATATGTAAATTTAGAAGTGTAATACATATAACTAAATTAGCCTTTGCCAGTTCTGTAGTATAACTGTTAGGCATCCTTTCAATATTGAGGCTCCAGTTTCTGAATCTATAAAGTTAAAGTGATGTTCCTAAAGTGTGGTACCTGTACTATCAGTAGCAAACAAAATACTTTTATTATTATTGGTTTTATTTTAATAATTATTTGTTAAAAATAAATTGGGAAAAACAATTGCCATACCAAGTCAAGGATTTATGGATGTTATTTATAGTAATATAAAATTTACATTTTAAAGGACATTTATTTTGCTAGGCATGATGGTACATGCCTGTAATCCTAGCACTGAGGGAGGCTGAAGTAGGAGATCACAAGTTTGCGCCCCACCAGGGCAACTTAGTAAGACCCAGTCCCAAAATAAAAAATATAAAAGAGTGGAGGATGTGGCTCAGTGGTAGAGTGCCCCTGGTTTAGATCTCCATTACCAGAAAAAGAAAAAAAATTAATTTAAGTTGAGACAAGTTAACTGATATATTAAAAATAATATGCATTCGATACAGTATGTAGATATGGCAAATCATATGATATATGAAGGGCTAAACTTTCTTCCTTCATGAAATTAGGAAGGGATTAAGGTCTGGGAATATGGCTCTGTGGAGGAGAACCTACATAGTACATACAAACACAGCACTGGAGGAAACAAAAAGCCAGCTGTTATAGTGGACTTTTGTAATCCCAGCACTTGGGAGGTTGAGGCAAGGGGCTAACTTCAAAGCCAGCCTGGGCTACATAATGAGTTCAAGGCAGCCTGAACTACATAGTAAGACACTATCTCAAAAACAAACAAACAAGCAGAGAGATTAAAACTATAGAATCTAGATGTTTAGTTTGCTGTCAACACGGGCTGTTGTCTTAAGTAATGTCTTAGGTAAAGACAATAAGAATAACAAAACTCAGACTTACATATTCATCACCATTACTTCATAAAAAGATATTTAAAATGTTTTATAATTATAAAAGTATATGCACATGGAAAAAACTTCAATTTGTACAGTAAATTTAAAAACTCATGTTCTTGCTCTTTCTCACTTTAAAATCCATTCATGGACATTTTCCTACAGAGATCCATCCCACTTTTACGAAAAACATGTTTAATATTGTGAACATGGGGAGGTATATGTATACATAGATTTTTAATGATATTTGTTACATATGATATATAATATATAAAAATATGTAAGATATACCCAGGCATGGTGATAACACAGGTAATCCCAGCACTCTGAGGCTGAGGCAGGAGAATTCCAAGTTTGAGCCCAGACTGGAAAACTTAGTGAGACCCTATTTCAAAATAAAATATTTTTAGCCAGGCATGTGGCCTGTAATCCCAACACTTGGGAGGCTGGGCAGGAGGACTGTTGCAAGTTCAAGGCCAGCCTAAATTACACAGGGTCACCCTGTCTCAAAAAACAAAACACAGCAAAACAAATTTAAAAATGCTGAGGGCCAGACCTGGTGTTGCATTGCCTGCAATCCCAGCACTCTGGAGGCTGACACAGGAAGACTGCCACAAATTTGAGGCCAACCTGGGTTACACAGTGAGTTCAAGGTTAGTCTGAACTATATGGAACGCCTCTATCTCAAAACAAACAAACAAACAAACAAACAATAAAGAAAAACACATATAATGGCTGAGGATGTAGCCCAGCATGAAGGTCCTGGGTTTAATGCCCAGCAAGACTAAAGTAATCAATCAATCAATCAATCTCAGAATAAAAGACAAACTTCCAGGGAAGGATAAGTAGCAACCTTATTTAGCTATTTTGGAATCATCTATCATTGTTAAAATTAAAAAAATAGGTATAGAATATTCTGAGCATCTATATGACTTTCATAATTATCACCAACTTATATATGTTAAAAGACAATTAGGATTCTCTTTTACTGTTTCCTTGGGTAGAAAATCACAGATTGCATAAGTTTTTTAATCCTTCAGTCTACATGTTGCATGTGTGTGTGCTCTTTCACTCATTCTCACTGGTTCACTACAACAGGGTTATAAATTGGGTCACATACTGCAGGGTATTCAAAATACCATGAACATATGATTTTTTATGTATATATTAGTTTTGTGTGTCAGGGGGGGCAGGAAAGGGTTTATAACTTTCCATGACCCAGAAAGGTGAGAGACTATTGATTTAGGTAAGTTTATTAACTTTGTTTTTAAAAAATATTATTGCCTTGGGCGCCCCTTCAATATTTTTTCTAGTTCTTTTTTTGGTGTGGGATCCACCTAATTTCTGATTTCCATTTGATAACTGTATATCTCAATTCCTTGCTGTCACCTTAATAGTCTTCTCTTTTTCTTCTTCTTCTTTTTTTTTTCCTTTTTCTCCTTAGAACAAAATGATTTGGAAAAAAATAGTCTTCTAATTAAAAACAACAAATACTTTCCTCTACCAGTTAGTCAAAAGGGATTTCGAGGGTATTTCATTTTGTTTTGCTTTGTTTTCCAAAGTATAGAAAGATGGAAAAGGCAGAGGGTGATGCCCACATAGAAACTGACAGGCAGGAAGACAAGCAGCTAGAGACAGCAAGACACATGGGCAGAGATAAAAGGTCTAAGGACAGACAGGATAGACAGGCAAAACCAATATAGACAAACCTAGAAACACAGAGGAGAAACACAACAACCAAGCAAGCAGAGAAGAAGGATGAGAGAAAAATAAGCTGGCAGGGAGCAAAAGGATGACTGACAGAGAAGCAGACAAGCTCATCAAGAGAAATGCAGACATACAAACAGGTGGAGAAAAAGAGAAAGAAGGTAGACAGATAAAGGAAGAACACAAGGTAAACAGGAAGACAAAGTGATAATACTGTTTCATAAAACGTAGTGTCTTATAATTTATAAAGTGCTATCACATAAATTATTGTAGGCAGACAGGGAGAATCCCACAGACAAATGGGGTGATAGAGGAATTCAGGCCAATCAGAGAGAAGAGAGGGAGGGTAGCCAATCAAAAAGAGGCTAGACTGGCGACCTAGACAGACAGATAAGAAGAAATAGAGAATCAAGGAAGGGGGGTGCATAGAGAAGAGGCTTAAACAGTTAAATTCAGGAATATAGGCAGTAAAAAAGCATACATGAAAGAAGAGTACTTGTGTGGAGAAGTTGTATAATGTTTCTCAGAGACCTGGTTAGAGGCTGAGTCTCTGTCTTAATCAGAGTTGTTTCTTATGACATGGAAGGGATCCAGAAAAAAGGATGAAAAAAGAGAAAAGTTTTAATAAGGAGCAAAGTTTTTTAGATGAAGAGAAAGACAAACTTCTTGGGCAGGCCTCAGTCAATGACCTAAAAGGATCTAGATTCATATGCTAAGTGGGAAAGGTCTCTGTCTATAAATATATAAGCAGAGTTTATAAGTTCTTACTAATTATACCTATATCTTTATGTTAATTTTTTATACTTCCAGGGTTTTCATGTTTTTTCTTAACTGTACATATTTCAGTGAAGAGATAAAGATGTGCTGTCCTCCACATAACTGTGTGGAATAGGAAAAAGCAAGCACTTTCTAAGCACTTCTTTTGTACTGACAGTAAAAGCACGCAATAAGCAAACAGTCAATTAAAAATACAAGTGCCAATTGGGCATGGTGGTGCATGCCTGTAACCTTAGCACTCAGGAGGCAGAGGCAGGCAGATTGCTGTGAGTTCAAGGCCATCCTGGGCTACAAAGTGAGTTTAAGGTCATCTTGATTGGCATGGTGAGACCCTGCCTCAAAAAGACAAGACAAAAAAAAAAAAAAATACAAGTGTTAGGGCCGGGAGTTTGGCTCAGTGACTTAAGCTCCTGTCTGACAGGCGCAAGGTTGTGAGTTCAATTCCTGGTGCCGCAAAAAACAAACAAAACAAAAAACAAAAAAAAAACCCCAAAAAAACTCCCCAAGTGTTACAAGAAGAATCAGAAAGACAAAAGGGGCAAAAGGAGGTAAGCCCAATAAAGTCAGTAAGGAGACAAACAGGAGTATAAACATCCAGCAAAGGTATGAGAGAAATATTATGGAGCACAGCCAAGAGCAAACAGTAGACTTATATATGTGTAGAGTCTTCTCTGGGGCAGCATCCACAAAATGTGGCATAATGGCTACCTCTAAGGACAGGAACTCATGCCCTAGGGGAGAGGCGTAGGGAGGAGATTTACTTTACACAGTACAGGTTTAGTACTTTTAAAATTTTGTATCATGTATATGTCTATTAAAAAATTGATTAGAAGAAAAATTCAAAAAAAAAGAAAATCAAGCAGAGATGTGGACAGTAAGAGCCTGCCAAGCAGACAGCAAAAAGGCAGGAAAATATCAAGAGACTGGGAGAATGGCAAAAAGACTAAGGCAGGCAGACTGTCTGAGGAAACAGAAAGTCAGAAAGAAAAAGAGGCAACTGAAATAGAGGCAAGTGTGAGAGAAAGAAGGGGAGGGGATATGGTATGAAGACAGCTAACATTTTGGGGCATGGGGATTATTGACAGGACTGGAAAGAGAGACCCTCCCCATTGATGGATGCTGGCAGAAAGGAAGCCAAGGGAGAAAAAGCTGACACATATCAAGAGTAAAAAGATACAGGCATTAAACAGAACAGTAGGCAAGCAAGTAGGATAGATAGGCAAGAAGACAGACCTGAAGCGGGGCAAGGAAAAATAAGGATCTTAACAGCAATAAATAGGAGGGACAAGTAGAAGGGCAAGATAGAGAGGTAAACATGATGGGGAGCCAGGGCAGGGCCTGGAAGGTACACAAACCAAGAGATGCAGGCTAAAAAAGTGATAGAGACAGGCAGGCGGGGAAACAGATGGCTAGAGAGAGAGTGGTGGGCAAACAGCCAGAGAAACAGACAGACAACCAGAGAGAAGGAGGCTGCCAGCCGGTCAGGGAGAAGTAGACAGGGAGGCAGGCAGACACCATAACAGGAGCAAGCAGGTAGAAAGGCAGGTGAAAACAAGGGTAGAAGATGACAAATCGAGGGGTCAGTAGGGAGGAAAGGAAGAAAAGAAGAGAAGAGAAGGCAAGGCAAGAGAAGGGAAGAAAAGGGAAGAGAAGGAGATAAGGGAAGGAAAGAGAAGGGAAAAGAGGAAAAAGCAAGCAAGTAGGCAGGCAGGCTAGCCAGCTAGAGATATAGACAGGCCGGGGGGTGTGGTGTGAATAAGAAGAGAATCAGGCAAATTAACAAATCCGTATGTAAAGCACACTCAGGAGACAGAATGAAGACGCCTTCACAGGGATACACATGGCCATCTTTACTCATCCACACCTACAAATGGTGGCACATGTGGCAGGCAGGCCGAGGTGCTTGGCACAGAAGGAGAGAGGACAAGGCCGAGAAACTGGTGCACGTGATGTGCTGTGTGGCCCAAACACATGTGGAGACACTTTTCCCAGACTCTACAATCCACAGTGTAATGAAGTGGGCTGGAAAAGAGGGGGAGTCAGGCACACATGAGGAAGAACCACATGAGGCTAGAAGACAGAAGTAGATAGAAGACAATCACTTAGAGGTGATGGAACCTGAGGGTCAAAGTGGCGAGAAAGACAGTGAAAAATAGATAAGCACACAAAGAAGCCCATATACAGAAATAAGGGGATAGATACTCAGACTAGCAGAGACAGGAGAAAAGAGCTAAATCACATGGAACAGGAAGTTCTACTCAGTATAGGAATGATATGGGGGCATTCCACAGGCCAAGTTGAAAAATAAGATGGAAACCAACATTCCTTAACATGTATTAGTATAGGGAAAACATCAATAAAAAACATTTTAGCCTTATAAACAAAAATTTGTACAGTACTCCCTTGTTTCTAGTACTTTCTGGTTGCGCTCACCTTACTCCTTCTTAGGGTGCCTAGTGCAGAAACTGGGGTGCAGGCAATTACACTTAAGATGTAGAGAAACAACCCAGAAGATGATTTTGCAGGCCTGCAAAATGTGAAGCAAGGGAAGGGGCCAAGGTAGGTCAAAAGAATGGGAGGAAAGTAAAATTAATAAAAAATTCTTTCCTTCGCTCCACTGGCAAGTTTTATGTCTGGACCACTCTGATCAAATCTCTACATGAGAAAGCTGCTTTTAGACTCTTTTTTCAACTGCCATCTGATTCCTGGTACCACTTTAAGATAAACGTGAGGTACAGTTGGAAAGCATGGTCAGCAAGTTAGATGAAAATGCCTGAATGTAACCCCTACCTCTTTCTTTTTCTCAGTCCCAGTTACTTTTCTCTTTCCAGGTACCTCAATTTCTTCTCCTTTAACACTGTTGGAGATCATGGAGGAGGGAAATATACTGAAACAGGAGAAAAGAGAAAATAATTTCACAACCTTCATACTTTCTCTCCTTTATCCTAAAAATCTGTTTTGTTTACCACCAAATTAATTTCTCAAGCCAGATGAATTTTACATGCAAGCAATTAAGAGAAGAGTAGGCAAAGAAAAGGGGACAAGAGTGAAGATAAAAATTACGATTAAAAATCACTGAAAAGGCTGGGCAAAGGGGAGAATCAAACATGGATTCCTTTGAAAAAAACTCAATCATTGTATCTATTCATATCTCTTCCCCCAAAAGTCACTAGGATTTCTGTCACTTTTTTTAAAAAAGAAAAAAAAATCCAGTACCGCTTCTCATTTAAAAGATGTGTACACAATTAAATGCATTTCGACTTCAATGAGGTATGCAACAACAGAGTTATATATAAACATATATTTCATCTTTTTCCTTTTCAATGCCTGAAGGGGAAAAAAAAACCTTCACATCAAACCACTCCCTTCTGAAGTATTCAAAAAAAAAAAAAAAAAAAGCTTGTCTTTAGAGAAGGGAGGTGGGAAGGAAGAGACTAGTAAAGAAAAAAAATTCAATCTAGTTGGACTAGTATCTAACTAGTTAACCTTTAACAATTTATGCTGATGTCAGACTGAGCATGAGTACTGATTAATGCCCCCCCTAAATATTTTTATATGGGGGGAGTTAGTCACAGCAGCCATTTTTGTTTTATGCAGAAATCCTTCATCCCCCCCAACACACACACACACACACACACACACACACACACACACACACTTCAGTACACAAGGAAAATATCTCTATTAATCTGTGCACTAATCAGTTATGAAAAAAGGGAGAAATTTGTGGGTTTCTGGGTAGAGGTTTGAAGATGGGGGTGTAACAGGGAGAATGGAGAGGGGGGTGAAAAATGAAATATTAAGCCAGCCATTTTGTTTTAAAAGGGGTTTTTCCCCCCCTTTCTTTATGGAAGGGGTGGCGGTGCTGGAGGGGGGGTTGTTTTAAAAATAATTTCAAGGCGGCCATCTTAGTGCCTCAGCTCTGAGAAATATTTCTGAGCGCCCCCCTCAGAATTTAAATAGATTTAAAGCCACGGGGGGGGGGGTGTAGAGAAAAGTCG